>PVHY01007749.1:0-65452 GCA_004024945.1 Uropsilus gracilis | reverse complement strand
AAAAAAGCAGGAGTAGCCATTTTGATAGCAGATAAAGCAGATTTCAAATTAAAAAAAGTAACAAAGGATAAAGAAGGTCACTAACTAATGGTTCAAGTGTCAACCAACCAAAAAAACATAACAATTATCAACATATACGCACCAAATGAGAGAGCACCAAGATTCATAAGACAGCTACTAAGAGAACTGAAAACAAATATAGATGAAAACACATATGTAGTAGGACACTTTAACATACCACTCTCAACAAAGGAGAGATCAACAAAACAAAAGCTACGCAAGGACACAAAAGCCTTAAATGATGACCTAGACAAAATGGACCTAACAGACATCTACAGGACGCTACACCCACAAGGAAAATAATACACCTTTTTCTTAAATTCACATGGATCATTTTCTAAAATTGACCACATACTAGGCCACAATACAAAAATGAGTAAATACACAAAGATTAAAATAATACCAACCTTTTTTTCAGACCATAAGAGTATTAAACTAGAAATCAATAATGAAAAGAATCCAACACATGGAGACTGAACAACATGCTAATAAAGGAAGAATGGGTAATTGAAGAAATTAAAGATGAAATAAAAACTTACTTTGAAACAAATGACAAAGACACAGCATTCTAAAATGCTTGGGATGCAGCAAAAGCATATCTAAGAGGAAGACTCATAGCCCATATCAAAAACCAAGAAAATAACCAAAAAATAACAACCTAATCCACCAACTTGAAAAACTAGAAAAAGAGCAACAAAAAAATCCAAAACCCAGCAAAAGACAAGAAATAACAAAAATAAAAGAAGAAATAAATAATCTAATACCAAAAAGACTATCCAGAAGATCAACAAAACCAAAAGCTGGTTCTTTGAAAAAATAAATAAAATTGACAAGCCCCTTGCAAAACTCACAAAGGAACGAAGAGAGAGAATTCAAATAAAAAGAATCATAAATGAAAGAGGAGAAATTACAACCGACACTAAAGAAATCCAAAGGCTAATAAGAGATTATTATGAACAACTATATGGAAACAAATACAACAACCTGGATGAGATGGATAGATTCTTAGAAAGATACAATTCTCCAAAATTAAAGAAGGAAGAAATAGAGAACTTAAATAAACCAATCACAAGCAGTGAAATTGAAAAAGTCATCAAAACTCTACCTAGAAACAAGAGCCCAGGACCAGATGGCTTTACAAACGAATTCTATCAGACATTCAAAGATGATATAATGCCTGCGCTACTAAAACTCTTCCAAAAAATAGAGAAAGAAGGAAAACTGCTGAACACATTCTATGAAGCAAACATCACACTCATATCAAAACCAAATAAGGACAGGTCCAAGAAAGAAAACTGCAGGCCAATTTCCTTAATGAACACAGATGCAAAAATTTTAAACAAAATCCTGGCAAACCGAATCCAACAATGCATAAAAAGCATTATTCACCATGACCAAGTGGGATTTATCCCAGGGGCACAAGGATGGTTCAACATTCGGAAATCATTTAACATAATACATCACATCAACAAAGAGAAAAGCAAAAATCACATGATAACATCAATAGATGCAGAGAAAGCATTCAACAAAGTCCAGCATCCATTTATGATAAAAGCCCTTGAAAAATTAGGGATTAAAGGAACTTACCTCAACATAATAAAAACCATCTATGACAAACCTACAGCAAACATTATCCTAAATGGGGAAAAACTAAAAGCATTCCAGTTGAGATCCAGAACCAGGCAAGGATGCCCACTCTCCCCATTACTCTTTAACGTGGTACTGGAAGTTCTAGCTAGGGCAATAAGGCAAGAGAAAGGCATAAAAGGGATGCAAATAGGTAAAGAGCAACTGAAGCTATTATTATATGCAGATGACATGATTCTCTACATAGATGACCCCAAAAAATCCACAGAAAGATTGCTTGAAATAATAAACCGGTTCAGTAAGGTAGCTGGATACAAGACCAACACACAGAAGTTGGAAGCTTTCCTATATACAAAAAGTCAAAAAGAAGAAGAAGAAATTTGAAAAACCATCCCATTTACCATTGCACAACAAACAAACAAACAAACAAAAAAACAAACCTGGGAATAAACCTAACAAAAAATGTGAAAGAACTATACAAAGAAAACTTTAGAACACTACTAAAAGAGATAGATGAAGCCATAAGGAAATAGAAAGACATTCCCTGCTCATGGATTGGAAGGATAAATATAATCAAAATGGCCATCTTACCAAAGGCAATCTACAGATTCAATGCAATCCCAATAAAAATCCCAATGACATTTTTTAAAGTGATAGAACAAAAATTAATGAAATTCATATGGAATAATAAAAGGCCTCAAATATCAAAAAACCTCCTGACCAGAAAAAAAGAGAATGGAGGTATTACAATTCCAAACTTCAAACTATACTACAAAGCCATAATAATTAAAACAGCTTGGTACTGGTACAAAAACAGACAATCAGACCAATGGAACAGAATTGAGTGCCCTGAAATAAAACCACACATATATAGTCAACTAATCTTTGACAAAGGAGTGAAAAACTTATGCTGGAACAAAGATAGCCTATTCAATAAATGGTGCTGGGAAAATTGGACTAAGATATGCAAGAAAATGAACCAAGACAGCTCCCTCTCACCATGTACAAAACACAACTCAAAATGGATAAAAGACTTAGAGGTCAGACCTGAAACCATAATATACATAGAGGAAAACTTGGGTAAAACCCTTTGGGAATTACAATTCAGAAATCCCTTTCTGGAAGCATCTACAGATGGCAAAAAAAATGAAAGAAAACATAAACAGATGGGACTATATCAAACTAAAAAGCTTCTGTACAGCAAAAGAAACAACAACAACAACAACAAAAAAAAAAACTAAAAGAAGCCCAACCGAATGGGAGAAAGTTTTTGCCCTCCACAATAGTGATAAGGGTTTAATAACGAAGATCCACAAAGAACTCACACAACTAAACAAAAGCAAAATAAAAAGCCCAATCAATAAATGGGGAGAAGAGCTTAAAAGACCCTTCTCCAAAGAGCAAATACAAGTGGCCAACAGACACATGAAAAATTGCTCATTATCACTAGCAATAAGGGAAATGCAAATCAAAACCACAATGAGATACCACCTTACACCAGTAAGAATGGCCCACATTCAAAGAACGGGCAACAGCAAGTGCTGGCGAGTATGTTGAGAGAAAGGAACACTCTTACACTGCTGGTGGGAGTGTAAACTGGTCCAACCTCTGTGGAAAGCTGTGTGGAGGACCCTCAAATTAATGAAAATGGATCTACCATTTGACCCAGCAATTGCTCTCTTGGGAATCTACCCAAAAGAGACCTCAATGTGGGTACAAAGGGACACCTCTGCCCGGATGTTTACCGCAGCACTATTTATAATTGCAAGGACATGGAAGCAACCCAATTGTCCCAAAACAGATGACTGGTTGAAAAAAAAATGTGGTATTTATACACAATGGAATACTACTCATCAATTAAGAATGACTAATTAGACGACTTCTTGACAACATGGATGTACTTAGAAGGAATCATACTAGCAGAAACAAGTTAAAAAGAGAAAGATAGAAGTCAAATGGTCTCACTAATATATGGGACATATTGAAGAAGGGAAAAAAAAGTAAATAAAAGCCATGAGGGGAGACAAAACAGGCTGAGCACCAAACTGAAGCACACAACAATGGACAGAAGGAAGGGGGGGATGGAGGGGGGGACAAATCCCTGGGATTGCAAAGATGTGAAATTTACATATAAATTTAAAAAAATTTAAAAAAATAAAAAATAAAACTCACCCATCAGCCAGTAAGTCCTACTCCTTGGAAAGGATGAAGCAGAGATCACTTTCAAAGAATTAAAAAAAAGCAACATTTCATTGAAACCGGCAGAGCACTCTTTTTTTAATGTCCTGTCTCATTCCAAGAGGGACACTTATCTTAATCTACAATGTAACTCATAGTGCATGCTTTGTGTCATTATTATATAGCAAGGCAATAGATAGGGGGGCAACTTGAGCAAAGTTTTTCAATAGAGAATGAAGGTATAAGTAGCATAAACAGGAAAATAATGAATTGACATGTAAAATTCACATGAAAATAGGTGGAGAGAAAATATAAAAGAAAAAAAAAAAGAAAATAGGTGGAAAGTATACAGGGCTATCCTAAAAATTAAATACAGAAATTTAAATCCTGTCTCTACATTGAGGAAGCAGCAATTTATGTGACTCTCTGAAGGGATTATTGTTTGCTCCTATCAGTGACCAACATAAACTTTTACTTCCCACAATTGTTATTATAATTGTGGAAATTTCCACAATTGTTATTGTAATTGTGTAATATATATGTATCTATGTATCTAAACTAATAAGCCTAAATTGCTAGATTAATAACATATACAAACTTGCCATTGACTTGTATATAAACTGAAAATCATGTGTAGTTTCTCCCCTTGAGATAGTTTGTAGTGATACCATGTCTTCCACTGTATAAATATGTGTTATGGTAAATGAGGTTTGTTCTAATCGTGAGATATGGAAGCTTACCAAATAAGTTTCCATGGGATTTTACAAATTCATGCCTTGTCAAATTGGGGAACTTAGTAAGAAAGTGGAAATTATTGCAGGTAGCTTGGAAAAAGAATATGTACCAGTCATTACAGATTGGAATCTGATCAAAAAATAAATTTTCTTCCAAGAAACCGATTGTGATTTATTTATTAAATATTTCTTGAAAAATAGAATCTAATGTTTATATGATCTTCAGGTTTTTGTTGGTGAACAATAAATATTCGTAAGACCATTCCTTTCTTCCTAATGTTTGTGAGAAAGCAGGGTCTAAGAGGTGCTATACAAAGTTGTGAGAGTCATAATTTTTATTTTCATTTGTCTTTTTTTAGAATATAGCTTATGCTAAGTCTAGTGTTTATGAATTTATTGAATAAAAGGTCTTGCTTTTATAAAATTATGGTTTATTAAAAAGAAATGAAACATCTATTAGTATGTAAACTGTATATCTATATGTAAAACCAACAATGTTTTGCACAATAAGAAATTGATCTCATGTTCAACTATTAAATATTTTTTTCATATATTTTGAGGATAAAAGGATTGTCTATGGAAACAGTTATTTCATTCCTGATACAAATAATTTTTTTCTTGATTTCTATTATAGCATTTTATTTAAGGACCTCTCCTCCATCTCGTTTGGTTCCTTTTGCTGTACATGAAAGACATGAGAGAATCCCAAGACAAAAGAGCATTTGAACTTTGTGCACATCGAGGTTCATAAGAACCCAGGGGATAACCAAAAACTCCTAGTTTTATGACTTTCAAATAAGGAAATGATAAAAATTGGTGAAGAAAAGAGAAGGTGAAGAAATTCTTGAAGAATTTGATTTGGATAATTAGTGCGATGAGCTAAGCAGAGTTTTTTCAGAGCTGCCTGTCCTTGTCTAGTATTGTTTGTTTTCCCAGCTCGTACAAGGAGGGAACATTTAATATAGAAATTTATTTTCTGCTTTCAAGGAGGAGGGTCAGAGAAAATTTCTGCATTTAGAAGAGAGGCTAAGATTATCATTCATTTGCCAAATATTTCTTTATTGGAAATAATAAATATTCACTTTCTTTCATCTTGGAGCAGCTTGATCTGAGATCCAAATATATTTTCAATGTTTTTGAAAAAGCCAGCGAGAATACTGAAGAAATTTTTAAAGGAATTATACATTATGCTTGTAACTGGGAGCTGAAGACTAGACTGAAGAGAAAAGCTGATATGGGTGTTGGCCCCTGGGGTTAAGAGTGCCCATAGGTAAGGAGCAATAGCACCAGATGTGATCAGACTCAGGGCAAGAAAGAATGGTGGGGTGGAGACTCTGCTAAGGGTCTAAGAAACTGCAGAAAGCCCGGGGAGAGTCAGACATTCAATCAGTACAGCCCACACCATGCTGATCTTCCAGACTGTGTTGATGACCTCCAACTGAGGAATAAAGATGCTTCCAGCAGCTGAGCTTGGAGGAGAGTTTTACTTTTATGCTGTGCAGCCCGAAGGGGAAAGCCAGGGTTCAGAGCTGGGAGTCATCTGAGCTGTTGCTTGTCTGGCATTGCCTTTTGTTACCTCAGGTAAACTTTGGCAACTTGTGAACATATTCTGCTGCCCTTGCATGTTGGATTCAATGTCCTACCACCTCCTCCAGTTCTTCAATGGGGAGCAAACACTACCTTGGATTCTTTTTATTTAGGATTTCAAACCACTAGACAGTTACTGGGATGAAATAATTATCCACATGAGGCTTTCAGTGACACTTTGTTTTAGGATGATTTCTTAAATAAACCCCATTGTTGTTACTTCCTGTACCTGAGTGGTCTTAAAATTATGCACTGTCCATCGCCAATGTCATGGCCCCTTACTGCCAAGTATCATACTCACTTGATCAGATTAATCTCTAATCCTCAACATAAAAACCGTCCATGTGACTTTGTTCTGTAAAATAAGTTTAAGTTTAGTTCAATTTAATCATTTTTTAAAAAAACTTAGTTTATATTGTAATTTAATTTTTTTTAAATGTTCCAAATTTGTCCCAAAGTAGGAATTTATCATTTTTAAAACAAAAGTCAAATGATTAAACAACAGAATTCTAGTTGGTCCCTAATGTTAAAAATAGTAAAAGAATCATCAAATGATATTAAATATCAGTATTTTTATACATTGAAAGAGTCCTGATTCTCATATATAAATCAGAATATTATAAACAGAAATTGAAAGGTGTATGGGAATTTGGAAAAAAAAATCAAAATGAGATATTTTCAAAACTTACAAAACTAAGTTTTATAATTTAGTTTCAGTAGTTTGTCAATGTGAAAAAATAAGTGCTCTTTTTAAGGAGGATTTAATTGCTTATGTTACAAGTTAATATTTAAGGAACTAGAAACTAAAATATTTAGATTATCATTATAGAGAAACCTTTCTCCATAAATTGTTGAAACACCACCATTAAAACAGTGATTGCTAATTATGTCTTGAAATAGCTCTTTATCCTTAATAATATTGACTTATTATGGTTAACTTTTTGTTGAGGTCCATAGGGAGAACTTAAAAATATTGGAAAGGAAAATACTCATTAAATTTTTCCAAAGACTTTCAGTTACAGAAAATAATTTTTGATAACTCTGAAAAATTAACATTATAATTTGGATGTGTTTTATATTGTTGCTGGTGTTAATTTAGAAACAAATAATATGAAATTAATGACAATGTAAATCATAAATAATTCATCAGCTACTTCCTTAAGCAATACCTCAATTTAAAACCCAGGTATATTTAATCTGAAAACTATACACAATTTTGATGAATGAGACAAAATGGATTATTTATTAATTCTGGGAATGTTTTTAGTTTTCTACTCCTCAAATTTATAGCTATCAAATATCAAATTTGAAGTTTATCTGCCTTGTTTTTTTATTGTCATTGGGTTTCATTATATATTTATGAACAGTGATACTATCTGATCACAAAGAATAGCAATATAACGGAATAGATAGGCAACTAAAATTTCAATTTTAATATAAAGTTCCAAATATGAATATGGATTGCTGTATTTTTTTTATTATAGATGTTTCAATCAGATTAAATGACTGGAGAAAGGAGAGATTCAGCTATTTGATACATAAAAACAAAGACCTGTAGTAGAATGGCCGTACATAAAAAGGGAAGATGAGAAAGATATATTTTCCCAATAAAATACCCTCTTCATGGGTACATGCCCAATCTAATAGGGTTGTCCCAAAGTGAGAAACCCAAAATCTTGCCACAGACCTAAGGTACCCTTTGTTGTGAGGAAGAATTAAGGAGTGAATGGAAGCCTGGGAATGAATGAATTCACCAGAGACAGAGTGGAGAACAAAAAGGTAGATTTATTGAAATACACTGCTAAAAGAAGCAATGGGCAAAGCAGAAGTCTGTTCACTAAGGTGGATTTGACCTCTATTTTCCACAGTTTTCATGGGCTTTCTAATTTGGAGCACCAGTTTGCATGGTTATCTACTGAAGTTGATAACCTTGGGTTTTGGCCTTTGACCCAGAATCATGTTCTGGCCTCTGCATTCCAGGTTTTTCTGGTCAGTTTTATGGCTTTGTTCGTAAGGCAGCCTTACCACTTCCCTTATGTATTTCATTCTCCCAAACCTGTCTGCTGGACAAACATACTAAATTGTGCTCCAAGACACTAAGACAGGAAACTAGTGGAAAGGGACGAAAGGTAACAGACAAATCTAAATGAAACTAGCAAATCAAAGTACAAATCAAGATAATAGTTATCGTTGTCAGTCTTCCCATGTGTTTCTCATTCGTGTCTTTTTTAGGAGTCTCTATATCTCTCAATTTCTTAAATCTCTTCCATACCCTGTTACCATGTTTTTAATGGGTTAGCGCTATAGAAGCCATAGAAGAAACTTCCAAGGCAGAGGCCAGAGAGCAGAGAGAGGCACATTTATTTTTGAGAACATATATAAGAAAAGGGTTATACAGAGAAAAGAAGAGGAATAAAACATAGTGGGAATCCCTGGTTGAGCAAGGAAGCTCAACATGGTGTTAAGTCCCAGGGATTTTGTACCCTTTTTCCTTGGTTATCTCAGAAATCCATCAGTCTCCTTGTGATGGCAAATGCCACTGTGTGGTCAGTTTTCAGCTTTGGAATCTGTCTTGTCTCTTCCTGGAAATATCGCACTAGCTCCTCATCTTTCTCATACCAATGATGCTGGTTTAGTTGTCTCAAATTTGGAACAGGTAGTCTGGAGCATGACTAGTTAATCTCCTTTGGAATATCCTTCTCTCTTCCCACTCATTGACTATCCAAGGCTTTTTCTATGCTGCCAGTCTCATTCCCAAATCCCTGGTGTCAATCCAAGGCTGAAAAGCAAGTCCACCCTGCTTTACATGTTCTCTGCTCCATGTTTCTCTTCCTGTGCCCCTTCCAAGTCTTGTATAGCCTCCGGTATTCACTCAGATCACCCTATATTAGATGGGGCAGGGAATATGGAATTCCCACTTTTTATGGTAATTTTTCTGTACAAAGTGGCATAACAGTACACACATCCCTTTGAATTAATACTTTTACATTTTGGCAGGTTGATAACTAGAAGTGTAATTTCTGGATTGTATGGTATATCTATTTTTTAATATTTTGATAAATCTTCATACTGTTTCCTCTGGTGGCTGAACCAGACTATCTTCCACTAAATAATGTAAGAGGGATCATCTTTTCTCTACACCCTTGTCAACATTTGTTTTTTTTAGCATTTTTTGATAAGGGTCATTTTCACAAATGAGATGGTCTCTCATTTTGGTTTTGATTTATTATTAAATACAAAAATATTATTGATTTTAGTGTAATTAAATGCAACATTACTTATCTTCTCCAATAAGACAGATCTTGAATTAACTTTACTTGTCAATTTCTATACATACTCAAGTTTAACACACACACACAGACATACACACACATCCTCTCTCTCATAAACACATACACATCACCAAAGTTGATAGTTTGTAAAAATGCTCTAACTGAAAACATTGCATGCATTTTCTACCTTACTTAATTTAACTTTTCATTATAAAAACGAACTCAAGTTAATGATCCCTATGTTATTCACTTATTTATCTGCACAACATACTGTTTGAATGTTTTATATATTTATTATTTATGCTTAATTTCAGAGCTTTGAAACTAACAATTGAATTCAGACATATAGTTTAGTTCCAAGCCTTCAGTTTCAAACTAAGCCAAATCTATTTATGCTAACTATCTCCAGCAGCTGCACTCTGCATTATCTGGGGCTTTTGGGAGGTCTTCCAAGGGAACTCCAAATAGAGCATATTGAAGCGATCTAGTCTGGAGTGCTGAAAATAATGTCCCACCTGCAATGATTTCTGTGCCATAAAAACCTTGTGGTAGCTGTAGACAAAGAGGGAGAGAAAGACAGAGAGAGACAGAGATGGACAGAGAGGAACAGAGAGACAGTGGCAGAAGCAGAGTAAGAGAGAAAGACACAGAGGCAGAGACAGACTGAGAGACATAGAGATAAAGAGAGACGGAATTAGAGATAATCTATTGTTTCTACACTATTCACTCATGATAACATTTCTATTCATCTTCCCTTTGTGCATTCCTTGGTGTGTTAATGATAAGATAATGCAAAGTGGTTTGCTGTTACCTCAGTCATCCTAACTCTCTAGGGGTTCATTCCTACCCACATTCTATCCTCTGCTTTTATTGCTCTCCTGATATGAGCATGGAGCAGAGTGAACCATAAGACATCATTGGTATTAATGAGCTTAAGCTTTTTAAAAAGCATAGTCCATAAAAATACACTAGTTCTATAGGGGGAAAAAAGTATAGGTTTTTACTACCCATGATTCAAATGATAAATGAACTACTGAGCTATATTTGTGAGACATGAACAGTTAGAACTGAAGTGGTTTGTTGGGAAGAATTGCATCCATGAATCCACCAGTCATGAAAAATGAGTGCAGTTCCATCCTTTATGGACATTAATGGTGCTTAAAATGCATTGTTGAGCTTACAAGTATGCTTATCCTTGTACAGAGATAGAAAGCTCTCTCTCCCAAGGTATTTTTTAGCCAAGAGATTAGTGCAAGTGACTTCTATAGTTCAGCTTCATATCTTTTGTAATAAAATTTTAAAAAGTTTTGTTACTGCTTGACAAATGATTCTGTCTGTAGAGCATCCTTGAAACCACAACCATATTTCACATGGAGTTGTGCCAAAATGTTTGAAAATAATTTTGGTAGCTGACAGACTATTTTATTATCTAGTTTAAGACATGGCCTTTAGCCATTTGCTTCCCCCTTTTCATTTGAATACTATAGCTAAGAAATTGTCTTTGAATGATACAGGATTCTTCCTGAAAGGTTATTTAAATAAACTAACAAACACAAAAAACAAACTGGTCCTTTTAATTTGTATATTATATAATCCATGCTAGATGCTAGTAATACCCTTTAGACAACATATTTGATTTTTTTCAGATTTGTGTTGATTTTCAGTATATTTTCCTAACATCAGGTTTAGAAAGCTGAGGTTTTCAGAGGATAAAAGCTAAAGTCCAGTATCTCTGTGATTTACGTAAAATAATTACGTAAATAATTATGTTTCTGAAGGAAATAAAATGGGTAAAATGTTATATACCACGGTTTGAGTCTACCAGCTTATAAAAGGATGACTTTTAATTTGCATGCTTTGACCAATGTGACTATTCTCAGTATCTTTTTCTATTAATTCTACACATTGCAATTTGAAAAAAACAAACTTGTTTAGTTATAAATCCCTTGTGTATAAACAAAGTAACTTATTTCAATATGGACTTACAAAATGGTGACATAAGGTTTTCATACAACTGTTACATGATGTTATGGTATTGAGCACATGAATTAGGAGGATGAAGTCTTCTGCTTCATTAATTTGATAACATTTGAGAAGGGCAATGGAGACTGATGATAAGCAGCTACTAGTATAGGTCAAATTAGCTCTTATACTCATTTAAACTTTTGATGATTCCACTCTGAGAAGACATAGACAATGTGTTAAAAATAATAAAAAATTTCACCAGATATTTCTGGATTTTAGTGTAAAGAGGAGATTCATTTTATTTCAGTCTTAATAAAAATAATATTATTATCCCCAATTTTATTATTACCAAAATTCTAGGTTCCAGCCAATATCATGGAACTGATTGCACTACTCTTTGTTCCCACTGACAAACATGCCTTAAGGGACAGATATGATTTCAATCTCTAAAACATTTGTAATCTTTCATAATTATAAAACATATCTGAACCTGACCTTTGTACTATGATTTTTCTTTTTGGTAAGTTTTGCTTTATAAAGCATTCCCAACTTGATGCTTCTCTGACCCTTTTCACTTTTCATCTCACTTGTCTTCCCATATCATATTTCCATGGTTTTTTTTGAACAATAACTGTTTCAGAGTCTCTATCACTACTTTGTTGTATTGTGTGATTTATATCCACTAGCCCAATCTGTCTTCATTCTTTGCTACCTTCTGAGTATATAAATCCACCACTAATGTTTGCAGCTAATAAGAGAATATAGAATTTGACTTTAATGAAGATTTTTCTCCTGAGTTCCAGATATATATTTCCAGTTATATATAAATCCATCAAGTTGGTACATTCAAGAAAGAGCACTGATCAACTCATAAATACAATGTGTAGGACTTATGAAAGAGTTCTTGAAAGATACATTTTTAAAAAAAATTCTATAAAAGAAGAGTGAAACAAAAAGCATGCTGGTGAGTGTGTGCAGAAAAAGGAACACTTATTCATCATAGGTAGGAATGTAAATTTCAACAACATCTATCAGAAAAAGGTGTGCAGAGTCCTTAAAAAGATACAGAATCCTAAAAATGAAAAAAATATCATATGATCCAGCAATGCCACTCTTACTATTTGTGTAAAGAATATGAAAACATTGCTTTGAAAAGAATCATGTACTCTTATATTCAAAATAGTAAAGTTATGGAATCAACCTGGTACTCAACAGATGTCTGGAAAAAGGTATGTGTGTGTAAATATATATATATATATAGATATAGATATAGATATAGATATGCATGTATAGAGAGATTCAATAAATATTCGGTAAATACTTTAATGTAAGAAGCAAAACTGAGATGGGCAAATATTAACTTGAATTAAGGTTTCCACAGTTTCAGAATGTCATTGAGATAGTTTTCCAACTCAGAAAAAGAGAATATTTTTCTGAGCTTTTCATGACATCTAGAACGGCCAAGTGAGTACAAGTGAAGTATGTCCCTTGGTACCAAGATAGATAAAAAGTGAGTTCTTATTTTTTTACTGTCTACAGTCATATTTCCTTTTTGTGCCCCAATCAATTTCCATGAAGTGAGGAGCTACAAGAAATAAGGGAGGAGTCTTGATTCCCAAAGATATCTGTATATTACAGACCACAGATTGTAATTTGATATGATATAATCCCTTGTTATAACAATTCATTGGAATTTGGGTTTAGTGGCCACTGCTATTGATTATGGCTACCCTAGTTAGTTGGAAACTTGTATTATTTCCTTTAAACGACTTTACCCAGATGATTTTAAAATCGTGAGCAAGTGAACAAAAATTAAAATAGATCAGTTGTCCTGTCTCTTCACAAAGTGGAAAAAGAGTGTTTCTGTTCCTTTGCTGTATTGTTTATTAGGCTATTTCCTTTCCTTGACTAATATTGTTTGTACGCTCCAATGGAAGCCAATCAAAAACAATGTGCATCTGGGTTACACTTGTATAATATTCTAGGGATACAGCTTTATCTTGTGAAACAATATTGATTAAGGATTTTGTTGCCTGGATTTTAAGTTACTGTGGTGGTTCTGAGATTTTTTGTTTGTTTGTTTCTTTTCAGTGTTATGACGATAAGGCTTGGCTGTGATATTCTTGTTTATCCTATCAACAGCACAAAATTTTTTAAAAAGGAGGACACATGAGAGATTTTGAGTTCAAAAATAAGACTTTGGATGTATAAATGAAATTCAACAAATCCAGGGACAGACAAAATGGAAGGAAGAGAGAAAGTTTTCTTTTTACCCATTTTTTGGTAACTTCAATATATCTGAAAACAAGAACAAATTTTATGATTTTCTCTATTTTAATTGTAGGAAAAAGAAAAGCTGTTTTCATTAGAGGTATTTTCAATTTATTCATAGACTTTTTCCGGCACTAGGAAAGAGAGCTGTCTATTTACCTTAACTTTATAATACCCTTTATTAGCTAAAATAACACAAATGTATATGTCACATGATCCTAAAGTTACTATGTGGGTCTTCTGGTTTAGGTTTACTCTGGGATCCATTGCTAGAGTGAAACATATATCATCAGAACATAATGTGAACATCAGAGACAAGGTACGATAGGAAATATCCTGAACGCATGCTACTATTATTCTCTATCTGATCTCAGTGCTTCTTATTCTCACATGGTAAATATTTTCATCTACTATAATAATGTCCAAAAGATCATATCTCATTCTTTCATTACATGAATTCAAAGTCTATAATCTTATCATCTAATTAGGTGCAAATATAATCAAGTATCCTTAGTTTGTCATCCTTAGTTTGTCATATCCTTATTCATACCAACATCATTCTAGCACACTGGAAATAGTACTGGGGGGTTTCTTATCTATATTTAGGAATCCTCATTCCTCCAATAGTAAACCTTAAAGAAATTACCTAAAAGATAACAACAAGTTAATGAATGATTCCCTGCCCCCATGTATTCCTCTGGAACTATTATTTTGCCTAATCTTATTTTTCCTAAGCTACTATTTCTTCCCCCTACCTTTGTTTAACAAGCTGTAAAACATTTTTTAAACTATATAAAAAGCTTTATAAGACTTAATAAATTTGCTGACTGGTTCATGTTTACATTCAGTATCAGCCTCTTTGGTGAAGTTCAGTCTCTCTCATTCATCCTTCCTCACTTTCGCTCCCTACATTAGTTATCATGTCTTAAATACAACTTCAAATTCAGCTCCCCTTGACTTGAGGGATACAAGTTAGCTCTTTTCCTGCCCCCTCAGACAACACATAAAGCTAGAAAAGGCATAAGATGTCCATTTTGCACACCTCTCTCCAGAACAGAGAGAAATAGGAGGTTTATAAGGCTCACTAGTCTGTAACCATTGCCAGATGAGCTGGGAAAATGATAGAAATTCTTTGATTCAGTGTCAGGGACAGCTTATGCTTCCTTCATTTAGCCACCTATAGATCCTTCCTCTTGATTATCCTTCTGTTTTCTTTTTGTTTTGTTTTATTGTTTGTTTGTTTCTTTAGAAATCTTAGAATATGTGTGTACCTTCTTAGCTATTTCCTACTTGTAGATATTTGGGGTTCCCAACGACACTTTCTTGAGAATGCTTTGGACTGGATCTTCACTTAGAAGACTTTGAAATCATTTGCCATATGAAAAGGTTTAACCTAAGTGAGAAAATTCTATTTTAACAAGTTCTCTTTTAAGTTATCTCTCTTGTAAATAAAGCATAACACAGGCAAAAACAAAGCTCTCATCAGTAATTTCCTTGACAAGACAATTAAATAAATTAGATAAGTTTTCTTCTTTTCAAAAATCTTCAGTAACCTCATGGCTAAACTTACTCCTGTTTCCAATAAGATTTGCCTTATTTTCTTGCAAGCCTTCACCTGCAATCTTATTAGAGACTGTGAGGTTTCTGTTAACTTTTCTTAAAACTCTTAAGTCTTTCACTGATATACTCTCAAAGCCTGCAACCCTATACTAAAGACAATTCCACCTTAAGGTTGTTACCTCAGAATTTTCCTTTTTGATAAAAAATGTTTTAGTTATTATAGTGTAACCATCCGAATACGGTAGGTTCATCACTGGCTCTAGCATCTAAAGAGTGCTTTAGCGCTTGATATTATTTTTTTAGGATTTATAGCAAAGGAATTAATAGCAAAGAAACAGCCACTTGAGATTTTCTTCTTTTCTTCCTTTCCCCACCACAAGGGTGTCACTACCCTTTTATTGCCTCCTCCTAGGCCCAGGTGAACCTATTCACCTATGTGCATACCCACTGGGTGAGATGTGTGCAATCATGGGGAGAACATAAGACCATAGGTGCTGGTCATGGAAGGCAAATGGCATAAGGGCAAAAACCCTGAAAAACTCATTCACTCTACAGTTAAACGTTGTTCAACAAGTCAGCCCCAATCATGCTAGTTAACATGTGGTAGACAAATATATGACCAATATGTATTATCTCACAGAAGTTGTCATTACTGTAAACAAGTTTACCTTCATGGAGCTAAATAAAGATCTCTTGTGAAGTTTCAATCAGATACATGGGGCTACAATCATCTGAGGGTGTGGCTGGGATTGAGTTTTCATCACTCACATGGTTGCTGGCAAAATATCTGAATTCCTCCTCACACAGGGACATGCAATGTGGGATACTCATTTCATGGAACTGGGCTATATAGGCTGAGTGATGAGAAAAAAAGAGACTGAGATAAGACAGGGGAGATGGAGGTCTGCTTTGCTTTATAGTCTAATTTCAGAAGGAAGTACTGTCGTGTAAGCAACCTGTTCCTGATTCCAATTGTCATGCAAGTAACAGGTTCATCAATCTATGTAGGTTCTTTTTTTTGGTTCTAGCAGTTATATAGACATGCCAGGTGTACAAGGCAGGGTGGGGCTGGAAAGGGAGGATGCTGGGAGGCAGGTTGGCTCCCAAGTCTCCCAGAAACTTTATACTCTTTCTCTGGGTTCTCTGGTATTCTTTCATACTCTTCACTCATGCTCATGCACCCCTTTATCATCATTCCTAGGTTCAGGTGTAAACTCTTATACATACTCTGAACAACACAATCATGGGGAAGATGCACTACCCCAGGTGCTGTTTATACAGGTTAATGAAGGAAAAGTCTGACCAAACTAATTTACCCTACACATATTTATGCTGTACTAAGCTACCCTTTCCCCATTCCCCTAAAGCTTGGTAACCACCACACATTCTCTTTATCTATAAAATTGATTACTTCAGCTATGTCATATAAGCAAAATCAAATATACCATGCGCCCCTCTTTATCAGTGGCTTATTTAACTTGAATGATAAGCTTGAAATTCTTCATGTTTAGTTTATGGTGGTATGTCTTCACTTTTTAAGACTGTATAATGGCTATAATGTTTATTTTTTTGTATATGTATATTCTGTTTATCTGTTAAGCTATCAGAGGAAACTTGGGTAACTATTTTAGTGACTGATGCTACTATGAACATGTGTGTGTTAAAATTGCTTTAAAAGCATGTTTTTGTTTATATCATATGTATGAAAAGACTACAAAGTATCAAGAAGTAACCATAGTTTCCTACCTGCATCTTTGCATTGTGCCATACTCCCTACTATCATTTACATTAGTTCCATGAACCAATTAGGAAAAGCATTTGGGAAAAGTATTGTTGTCTCACCTGTACCATTAATGAGAAACATGGGAAAACAAATATAAGGTCAGCAGAGGAAAGAATGCAAATTATGAAGACTGAGGATTTTTTATAATATCATCATCAGTTTAAACCAGGGAAGCTGCATATACAGAATTATTGAACTTTTATTTAATATTTTAATGCAAGGTAAAACTGTGGCCCCAGCGGGAATACTAATGGAAGTAAATAGTGAATTTTAAAAAAGGAAAGAAATATGAAGCTCTGTTTCAAATTGATGATGTTCAAGTCATTGTTTAATGAATTATAGAAGATAGGACTGCAGACAGATTGATAGGTATGTTAATCTCTCTAAAGTTTTCTTTTATTATCAGGAAATGTTAGATGGCCTGTCATAAATTGGATTAAGGTTATTATATGTTTGTTAGTATATAAATTAGAAGAAATGGTTAAATTATGTGACCATATAATTATATGTCATAATTTTTATATAGTAAGTAATAAATTAATTGCTGTTTTAGAACATTGGGAATCTTGCTTAAGAGAAAATAAATTACAGGCTCATTTAAGTGATTTGACATTTGGCTTCATATAAGTAAAGATATCACATTTTTATCAAAAATCCTTTGTATTGGATTCCAAACAAGCTTGGATGGGCTGCACAATACAAGTTAAGACTAGAAATATAAGAAGTGTAAACTAACAAAAATGGAACTACCATTTGATCCAGCAATCATTCTTCTAGGAATCTACCCACAGGATTCTACCCACAGAATGTGGGTACTAAGGGACACCTGTGCTTGGATGTTTATTGCAGCTCTATTTATAATTGCAAGGACATGGAAACAACCCAAATGCCCCAAAACAGAGGACTGGAAGAAAAAGATGTAGTATATATATATATATGCACAATGGAATATTACTCATCAATTAAAAATGACAAATTTGACGATTTTTTGGTAACATGAATGTACCTAGAAGAAATTATATTGGCAGAAACAAGTCAGAAGGAAAAGAAACCAAATGGTTTCACCAATATATGGACAACCAAATGAAAGTACACAACTGGGGGAGGGACCAGCTAGAGTGGTCAGGGAGGGGAGGTGGTGGGGATCCCCAGGGATCACAATGATGTGAAATATATATGTATATATATATGTATATATATATATATATATATAATTTAAATAAAAAATAAGAAGTGCGGTCTATTGTGCCCCTGGAACACTGAACCTAACACAGGATAAGAACAATGCTCCAGAGGTAACGAAAAGAAAAGACTTAAGGGTAAAATGGACCAACAATAGTAAAGAGAAAGGAAAGGGAGTGAACAGAGCCAGATTTGGGGGGACCATCCCAAGGAGACCAACAACCATGTAGGGAGTAGCAAATGTGTATGATGCTAAAAGTAAATAATTAACCAATAAAAATTGAAAAAAAAATCCTTTACAAGGAGCTGGTTGAGGGAAAGTGAGGAAGGATGAAAGAGAGATTGAGCTCAAAAAGGTGGGGACTGAATGTAAGCATGACAC
Organism: Uropsilus gracilis; assembly: GCA_004024945.1. Taxonomy (NCBI): domain Eukaryota; kingdom Metazoa; phylum Chordata; class Mammalia; order Eulipotyphla; family Talpidae; genus Uropsilus; species Uropsilus gracilis. The sequence goes on along the minus strand of PVHY01007749.1, from coordinate 46,891 downwards.
AGCCAGTGCATTTATTAAGTCTTAGAAAGTCTTATACATAGTGTAAAGTAATGATTTGCAACTTGTTAACATGGGGAGGAAGAAGTAGCTTGGGAAAAATCAGATTAGGCAAAACACTAGTTCCTATGGAATATATGGGGACAGGAAATTCATTCATTGACTTGCTGTGATCTCTTAGGGAAAGTCTCGAAGGGTTGATGTGGAGGAATGGGGATGCCACCCACTGGGAACTGGACCATACCATTCAGTCTTCAGTTTTCTGAAGCCAGATAAGATAGTGAATGAAGTTTTCTTCATAGCATGAGTCCTGGTCGGGTATTGCTGCTCATAACAATCCTTAAAGTTCAGAAATTTTATATCAGATATCATTTTTTTCTCAACATATGTTTTCTAATCTGAAATATAAATCATTTTATAGACTTTTCCCTCAATTTGTTTCATCACTAGTATAAATTGTTTTCTATCTTTAAAATAAATTTTAGATAAATTTAAAATAAATAAAAATTTGCAAAATAATTACCTTCATGCTATTTTTCTAAAATTCATAACACAGTGTCTTATGTATTAATCAGTTAATCTATGACTTTTAGTCATCAAGATCACTAAATCTTTAAAATTTAGTGATTGTATTCACAGAAAAAATAAAATATTAATCTGTCATTTGTAATTTTTTAATTTATATTAGGTAACTACTCTATTTTGTATTAATATTAGATCTTTATAAAAATAATAAAAACAGGTTTACTCTTGTCTGACTTATTCCCTAAAAATATCTAAATTCATCTATAATTTAGACTTGATTCCTTGACTGATTTAGTTTTATTGAACAATTATAATGTTCTGCATGTATGAAACAATTTTGGATTGAGAAACAATTAGGTATTTTCCTGTTGATTTTCTCTTTGATTCTTATGGCTGTGAAAAATCTCTAAAGATAAAGCATTCTTTATTTGTAATCCTGAAAATGTGTAATATTCATGCCACTCTTCATACTAACATGTATTTTATTCATGTGTTATGTTCTTTGTCTAAAATGTATCTTTGTTATCAAAGTTATCTATTCCCAACATGGTCAAGCTAAATTATTTGAATGTGTACAATGAATTATGAACACCAGACTGCTACTGCTGGTGAGAGGGAATAAATTTAGTACTCAATTGCATAGCAGAGAGGTGTATATTTCCTTTGAATTTAGCTGAATTTGGGCAGGTGGGTAAAGAGACTAATGTTTTTCTCTTACTGAGCCATTTATCAGCTACCCCTGTGGCTCAAAGCAATTATGTTCCCTCTTCATGTCCCAGGGGTCCCCATATAGATTTTCATTTTGCCAGTTGGAATGAGTCTGAAAACTCTCCCTGATGTTTGGTCTTGATCAGCTGCTGCTCTTCATTCACTGAACAAGTAATCATTTTACAGTCACTAAGATGGAGAGGTGACTTATCCTAAGAGTGACCCTGTAATTCATTTACTCTTTGTGTTACACTAATCTGTCCTGTTGAAGGATAACAGAAACTGCCTGTGTTAAATAATGAGTCATCTGGGCCACTGGTCACAATTTCAAGTAAAAGCTAGCTGTGTGGTAAGGATAAAATATATACAGGGCTTTTCTTAAGCAGATGCTGCGAAATAAGACAAACACACACAGATCTTAAGAATTCTCAGAATTTTTGTCTACATTTTATATTTTTTCCCAAAACTGTGTTTTAGGATTATTTGAAAATGATCCCAATGACTCATATTTCTTGTTATTTAACCTTGTCATTTCTGATAGCAGTCAGCAGCACAGAGTAATATAACTCAAATTAAAACTATTACAGGGTAGCTCAAGTTCCAGTCATCTTTCCATCTTAGTGAAAAATATGTATCTGAGTTTATGTGTGTTTATGTTGTCTTCAGGGTCTGCTCAGAGGTTTCATATATATGTAGTATAAGGACATTAGATTACCTTCTCTAAAACTTTTTTATTTCTTTATTATTTATTTCTTATTTCTTCTTTATCTTTTAAATAATTTATTTGTACCTGCTTATTAAAAGTAGGAATGCACTCACTTTATTGCTTGATAGGCATAAGTTCCTCTCAGCATACTATCTTTATTTTACTTGCAACCATTTTCAAATTGCTTTACCAAACCGATATTATTTATTGAAATTATTTTATGCTCATCAACAACGAAATAAAATGAAATGAATGATGAATAAATATAAATAAAGCACCATGTTCTTTTGAAAATGAAAATATAACCCCATATACAATATTGAAAAGACAAATGTACTGAGTAAAATGAAGACATTAAGGAAATTATATACTTTTGATCATTGCCATTTTAAATTTATATAATTGATCTCTAAATTAAAAGGCCACTATTTGACACTTCAGTTTGATAAAGAAGTCTCATATTGTTTGTTAATCTATTTTTCTTAAAATACATCTGTTTTACAGATGGGGCATCAAACTAGAAGTTTTTGGACCTCAAAAGAAATTATCATTAAAAAAAAGACTAAAGAATGGCAAAAATATTCATACACATTATACATTTTCAAGTGACTATTTTCCAAATGTAATAGTGTTATTAGAATAAAGCAACAAAAACTAATCAAAAATTGGATGTAAATAAAGATGTCAATAAAGAATTTCTAAAGAAGATATTCATATAGCTTACAGAAATGTGAACAATTGTTCAATATCACCTAATAGAAGAATGCTCTTCTGAGAATGGCCCATATGTAAAAGAATGAAAAAAATACATGCTCGTGAGGAAGTGGTGAAAGGTAATCAGCTGGTACAGTCACAAGAATGAAGATAGTATGAATATTACTTATGAAAATAAATCAGAAAATCTGTGTAATTCACAATTACTCTATTAGATAATTTCCCTAAAATTCAAGAACTCTAATACAAAAATATTTGTCTATGTTCATAGCACCACTGCACACAGTTTCCAAGTCATGGAAACTCTCTTTCAATAGATGAATGGACAAGGAAAATGTGGCTATAACTCAAATGAATACTATACAGAAGTTTAAAAATGAAAGTGGGTTTGGGAACAAAATAGATTGAACTTGCAGTGATTATGTTAATTGAAATTAGCCAGAATGTGAGAGATAGATATTAGATGATTTCCCTATTCAGTAGGATGTAAGTAACAACAAAAATAAGTAAAAGATAGCAGGAATACATCTTGAACTTGGTGAAAGAATGTAATAATGACCAGGGGAAGTTTGAGAGTAGGATGATTGGGTGAGGAAAGGAGGTGAATGGGGTATTTGTATGAATAAGTGCTTTGGTAAAGGATGAGTTGAACTTGTGTTATATAAGGAACAAAAATGTTGCCCAAAAAAATAAAATTAAAATAAAGTGTAAAGAAAATACATCTCTCTTTCATAGATCACTGTGTAGCAAACCACCCCACAACTTAATACATCATGAACCATTTCAATATGCTCATGAATTCTGATAGGAATTCAGAACGTACACACTAAAGGTGACTTTTCTAGGTTCCATAACATCTGAGACTTCAACTGGGATGAGCAAAATACATGTAGTAGGGAGAGTTGGGGCTGAGGAATTCATTTCCATTTTGGTTTCTCCCACTTAATGTCAAGATATGGGGCTTGATTTATCTATATTTGTATCCCATCTGAATATTTAGCCATGTGGTATGGACTTCCATTTAGGAAAACAAATGAGAGCAAATGAACAAAAGATATTCCTAGAGGGGAGACTGGTCATAAGCTGTGTGGGCTCTTCTGTTTTAGCATTCACAGTATACAGTAACATTATAAAATATTTTATTAATGAGGTATCTCATAAAAGCTTCTCTTTCAGTTGGATGACTTATAGTATTTGTATTGAATCTAAAACCATATTTTACTTAAATATGTTAATCACTTTGTATATGAAAATGTATATCATTTATTTTTATTTATTAAAAATTGCTTCTAATTTCAATGAAATATATGCACCACTGTTGTAAGGTCAGTGAATTATTTCCAATGAATAAAGTAAAAGAGAAACCATATGAGCCAAATCATCCAAATAAATATCTTGGAAAGTATGAAAGAAATGTATTAACTTAAAGCATGTTTAACTTTGAATGACATGACGAGTTCCATTTCAATTCCATACTAATAAAATAACTCTTTGAATTCTTACCATACAATTTAGAAAAATGAAGGTTACACATTTTTAGAATGTCAAAAATGGTGTAAAAGATGAGTCCTCAACCTCCTTGTCTGAATCGAATCTAGTACTTTCCAACATGTATCTCTTTTCTGTGGCAATGAGTCACAATAAATGTATTCCCTGTCAACTCTGTTTGGAATCAAATACTCTTACTTACATTCCTCTTCTACTATATTTTCTTAAGTGGAAACACACTGCCTATTATAATAGTAAAATTTAATTTAGAAACATTATATAAGTTAAAATGGCAAAAACTTGACCACGTTAAAAAAATGTTTTGCTTAAAATGGAGATATATGCTTTTTTTCAGTTGAATGAAATGAGGGTTCTGTGACCTTGTCACTGAGTTCTTAGCTTTCTTGAAACTTCAGTCGCTGTATTTATTAGCCTTTAAAATATACTTATATCAGCTATAATGTCCTGCCCTGCTTTACAGCAGAGAATAGAAGCTAGTGTAGCTTGAACCTTTATCTGGTGTTTTCTTATCATCAAGAGAGTCTAATTTTCTGAAAGTCACCAGTCTGTATTGACTAGAAGTGACTGACACTATTAGTTTTTTATCAGACATCAAGTAAGGAGGTGTTTGTCTTTTCTGGTCTCTATAATAAAATATAAATAAGGGGCTATGAGTGTGGGTTAGAAGAATTTCTAAGGTATACAATCTAATTGTGTTAGGCAGAACAACACACTGTCCTCCATGTTCATGTCCTAATCCCCCAAATCTCCGAATATATTATTTTACATGGCTAAAAGAAAAAAAAAAACAGTAAATAGAATAAAAAACTGTAAGATAGAGGATTTTCCTGAATTATCTGGGTATCCAATATGATTACCTGGTTCCTTTAAGTGAGTCAGTCAGGGCCGGGCATGGTGGCTCGTGCCTGTAAGCTTCAGTCTGTGAAGCAGCCTGGGCTAGGGATCATGGGTGGAGTCCCGCCTGGGTCCCATAGCGAGACCTAGTTCCAAAAAAAACAGCTGGGCATGGAGGCACACACCTGTAATCCCAGCTACCAGGGAAGCTAAGGTTGGGGATTGCTTGAGTCCATGTTACCCTGGGCAACATGAGCCTGTGGTTCCATGGGCAAAAACAGCAAGACTTCAAAAAAAAAAAAAAAAAAAGTGAGTCAATCAACTAAATGTCAGGTAAAGGTAATGGAATTGAGTCAAAAGGGGCTAAAGCTGTCAACCAACAAGCACAGGAAAAAAGGACCACCTTTTAAAATGAAGCTTCTGCCACCCAACTTTCTTACCAGATCTGTATCACCCACACGCACAGCAATTGTCAAAGTCACAAAGCAATTTAAACAACAGAGTTTTATGAACAAGGGAAATTTAACCAGGAAAATAAAAAGTCCTTAATGCCATAAGTGGCCATTATTTTACCCCAAGTACTGTTTAGTTCAAAAGTCCCAAACACATGTCCAAGATGGTGCCCCTCCAAACCTGCAGGAAACCTGCGAAGTCCAGTCCTTCTCCAGCATCATCTATTTGCTTCTCTCTCCAGCATTCTGAGCTGCTCCATTTCTCCAAGGCTCTTCAAACTTTTCCAATAGATGCTGATGCAAACTCAGCTTCCCAAATATGCCTCCTTGCTGCGAACCACATGCTTCCTTTACCAGGCCTGCCTTTTGCAGCATCTAGCCACATTCACCAGGCCTGCCCTCACCAGCACCTGGTCACCCCCAGCCTGACATTCTGGCATTTGACTTCACACCAGCTGCATTTCTGCTGGCCACTGTCCCACCATGGCTCCTTGCCACCACCAGCTCACTCTTCTAGGGGGCTTCCCCTGGTCAGGTCACATGGGTTTGTTCTATCATCCCACCATTCTTGTCTCCCTTCTACTATCTCCTTGCTCTTCCCTTTCATCCTCCCTATTCCAGCTTCCCGCTTTATCTCACCATTTTTTCTCTGACACCACCCACCAGGGCATTTTGGTGCCCATACAATTTTCAAATGTGTCACTACCCTGTATCAGTACTAGGAGACACACTGATCCAGCCATTGTTGGAGAAGATGAAAAAGGGACCAGGATCCAAGGAATTCAGCTAGATTCCGGGAAATGAATAAAGAAAGGCTGGTAGCCTGTTCAAAAAAGGATAAAATTGTGATTTCATCCTAGCACATGACCTTTTGGATTTCTGACATCCAATAATACAAAACAATAAACTTTTAATGATTTAAACCACTAAATTGATGGTAATTGTTAAAACAGCAAAATAAAATTTTCTTTACTATAGGATTATTTTATGGATTCTCTATGGCTGATGTAGGATTGACAATTTTTTTAAATGAAATTTCAAGTCTTACATCTGACAGTATTCAAATATTTGTCAGAACATTTGTATTCATGGAATATATATATATATATATATATATATATAAAATTAGTGATGGTATTGATAATTTATTTTCCTTTGGCAATTTAAGATAAAAGTTCTATTAATACAGAATGCTATCACTTTTGTTCATAGTAATATATTTTCTCACAGTGATAATTTTCCAAAACTGTTACTTCAAGTTTTTCTAGAAAAAATGATATGTTAATGTATATGTGTATATATGCAAATATAATTAACAACTGTGGCTTAATCAGAGTGGTAATATGCTTTCATTATAGTATAAAAGTGCTACTGCTATAACACCATTTGATACATAGATTTAATCACTACCTTGTTTTTAAGATGACACATAGATAGGATTGAAAAAGGTGAGATAATAGTGAGATATTCCTCAACTGAATGAGATATAACCTAGGAAATTAAATCAAATAAAATGCTAGTTTTATTATAAAAACTTTAGATTGAAGGATGTAGCCTACATATAAAACATACTGATCCTCCTATACCCTCCTCACAACATTAAATTTGTTTACTGAGTCACATAGAGTTAGAAATCAGAGACCAGTTTAGTCTAGTTAGCTAACAGTGGTGAGCAAAGCAAAAGATTCCTCTCTATAAACAGGCAAACAAGAGATGCATCCTGAGATTCTTGTTTGTTTTTTTTTTCCTTCTCAGTACAGAAATTACTAATATTTACAAACTGTTGAACTGCAATGGAGTTTCCTCAAAAAGGCAAGGGATAATGGAAAGTTAAGTATCCTGCACCAATATAAAATATATTGAACAATGCATACTATTCATATATAACAAACATTTTTTATACCAATCAGTATGTTATTAATTTGAAATTAATTATCTTAGAAATTGTGGGCTTTCTTTTCTTTAGACTTTGTAGAAATTAGAATATTTATCAAATTTTGGGATTCAGAAATTATTTGATTACACATTATAAAATAAAGTAAAAAGTATTGATACATTGAATTATAACATTTATTGAATATACATATTTACTATGAAAATTAATTCGAAGAAGGTGATCAGAAAAATAAAATAAATATGAGGAAATGTAAAAGCTGTGTACTGGGAAATGGCCAAAAGAAAATATAAAAATTGATAAACATTGGTTGTAGCGTTAAATTTTAGTTCTTGTCCAGGTTAATCAAAGAGATAACTTCTATTTAAAGTTTTTAATATCAGAAGGCTTTTTTCTATTTCACCTTTCACATACTTACATATTAACATATTCTGTTCACTAGAAGCTCCCACTTATTCATCACAAATTTTTGAAGAAAAGAAAAAAAATTATATCAAATCAAAATTTTACCTTACAATATGTCACTTTAAAACATATTTTTAGAGAGACATTGTTCATTTTTGCAGTGCTGAAAAAGACTGTTATTTTAATATTTAGAATTGCATATGCTTTGTATGTGCTTCTCATATATATTGTATTTATATTACCATAATTAAAAAATGCATGTAATGAGTAACATGGTGAAGGAAGCAACATTATATTAGAAGGCACTTATCCTGTTTTTTTTTTCTTATAATATTCTTTCCCCTGTTTTTCAACCATACTTGATTTAAAAAATAAACAAATATATGGCATGTAATTTTAGATTTCACTGATACTTAAAAAAAATGACACTTAGATACTGTATAAGATAATTAAATTACTCCTTAAAAACTTGAATTAATCCCCTGAGACAGGAAATTTTCCCACAACACACCCCTACCACAGCCTAGGCCACTGGCAGGAGTAGAGGTAGGCATCCCCACCAGGATTTCGGACTGCAGGAGGGCCATCTGTTGCCCCTAAAGTGTCTGGGAGCCGGCACCCTGTTGGTGTGCAAGCTGATGGGGGGAGTGTCCCCTTGTGGTCCACTCCCCCCTCTATCAGATCTCACTAGGAATGCAAAAATCAACAATAATCTAGTAGACATAGGAGAAGAGAAGAACAAACAAAAGCCCTGGGCATAATCATCACCTGGTTAGGACCCAAATTGAGCATTGTTGGGTCCACAAAATGCAAGACGGTGAGACTTGTCACACAAATGACCTGACAAAAGCTTCACCTACAATGTTTTGGGGGCTAAAAAAAAAGCCCCCTATCCAGAGATGCCACCAACATGAACAAAGCACCCTCCTTTTTACATTGGACAAGGAAAGACACAGAGAAGGGGCTGCAGCCCCATGACAAAACTGTAAGCCATAGGCAAGGAGAGGAGCTAGATTACTATGAGCTGGAGTCTGTCCCTGCTGGGGAAGTTCTCTAATGCCCATGGCTGAGGGTTGGATCCCAATGCCAGAGGTTAGAACTTTAAGGCTCAGAAACAACACCAAGGGACAGACACCAGAATGGAGAAGGCTGCCAGTACGAAAGAGGAGGCATGAATCCCAGTCACCACATGGGTCTGGAGAAAAAGATTGCCAACTTCACCACAGGAAATTCCACAATAAAGGAGCCTGGAGAACAGTGCCACATACTTGTCTTACAAGAGGTTTCTGATGAGCTTGGAATGGCTGCCTGCCTCAATGTTATCCCTAGACATTTAAGCAGCATGGTTTGCCAAGTCCCCGGAGCTCAGGTCTTTACCCAGGATTTTGTACCAGGAAAGGAAGAGAACAATGGACCAAACATCAACATCTTGCATAGAGAGGGGTGTTGGGGTGACAAGAAGGGAAGGCGGGCAGAAAGAGGGAGGGCACCATACCTATGTGGGTCAATAATTATACAAATATGACTGAGATGGTAAGAAAATAATAAAAATTAAAATTTATTTTAAAAAGTCATGAATGATAAAATATCATTAGTTTAATCCTGTTTATTGAGATAAATATATAGTAGCTATGCTAGCAATATAGGCAAAGTGAAATAAGAAAAAAAAGTTAAATACCTTTTCACTTTATTATATCTGAACATAGTATTGGAAATTATGAATAAAATAGACATACCACGTGATTTCATTATGAATTTGTGTTGTATTGTCATAGAAAGTATTAAAACTCATTTTACTTGAAAAAAGTAACAAAGAACAGACATAGCACACACATATATAATGTGAACAATTAGAGAATGTTATGGCATGATGACATCTGGTTTCATCAGTCATTTTGTAAACATGATGCAAAATATATTGGAATGGAATGAAGCTGTATTATTTGTTATTTTTCCTTGCAGTTAAAAATACACAATAAAAACAGCACTGCTTGATTGCTGGTTGTCTTTACTCAATTAGCATAGTAGCAAATTGATTTTTTTTTTTTTGACTTGAGGGGGCTAAATAACAGAGTTGTTTTCTTCTTCCTGCTGTATTTCTATCAAACACATTTTTACTGCAAACTATGTTTTTAATCTTAGGCGAGTTATTTCCATTCTTGTAAATCAGAAATAATTTTCAATTGCAACTTCTTTGGCTCCCTTAAGGAACTATATTAGTTACCACCTGGTGGCTCAAGAGCACAATTAGCCTTTTTCTCACTTTATTCATTCATGTTATACATTCCAGTGGGTGATTTTTAAACACTCAAGTAGTCATTTCAAGGGCACTGAATGCACACAAATTCGCCTCTTCTACTGGGGTCAGATGTATTCTATTCAGTCATGTTTGCCTTATGAAAAAGTGGTTTGAAAACAGTATGGAAGCATTTTTCATTTCTTTAGTGAGTCACTCTCTACTGAATGGCAACATCTGATAAATGATAACCTGCTTAGAAGAAAGGATGCTGTAAAATAAACATTCCAATCAACCAGAAGAAGCAGGAGGACAATAACAAAGACACTTGTTTTCTTAATTCTTCTGGGTACTGAATAATGGAAAAGGATAAAAAGATATAAATACACTTTGATATAAAAATAGAACCTGGCTACTGTTATAGCCAAGTGGTACATTCTGATTATTCTCACAATATAATAGTTATTGGGGATATCATTACATTCTTGTAATAAGTTGCATTGTGGATTCATTATTGTAAAATTAAGAGAGAGAAAAGGTTGAATTGTTTAGTCCAGAGCCTATTGTTAATACTTAAATAACCTGCCCTAAACTGTAAGGACACTGATTCACATTTGAAACTGAAATCTGTTGTGTTAAATCTCTCTCTTCTCTGAGATTATTTTCTTCTCAATCCAGGATATCCCCAATCCATACTGCTCATAAAGGCACTGATCCAGTGTGCAATCAGCATCTATTCAACAAAAGCAAGCTAGCCTTGGAAAAATTCTGCTACCAAGAAAAATAAAAATTGACCCAGGTGTTCGTAAGTACAATTCTTCTCAGAAGTGATTTAAATCTTTTACATATCTAATAATATCCAATACTTACACTGCATATGGGCAAGAAACAAAAAAAAATGATTATAATCTCTCTCTTTACAAAAATATTTATGAAATCAGATTCAAAACAAAAGGAGAAGATGTATTATCACTAAGGAGGTGCAACAGGATTAATTTCAAAAAACATTGTAGCACAAGGGAAAGCCCAAATCACCCATCTCCCAAAAATTGCCATCCATGACAATTAGAGAATTACTAAAAAACACTTAAAAAAAAACCACAAAGCATCAATTCCTCTTTACTCAGTTGATACTTGTTTATTTATACTGTGGCATTCCTTTTGCCATCAAGGTTGTGCCGAAAGTAACTTTGTTTTTGCTACATACATGTCATTTTAGTACTATGTAAATATAAATTTGAGTTTGTATATATTTGACATATTAGTATTATCATATAACTAAACAAATCTAGAATATTATCAATATATTTTTCAACCAGAATTACAGCCATGTAATTCATATGTACATAATGGTACATATGGTACCATTATGTACCATAATGGTAAGGGTATGTTCTAAGACAGTAGCTGCTAAGCAGGCGATAGGTGATTGCATCATTGTGCTAACATTATAGACTTGACAAAATTTCACAACTTGGTGTTTAGGCCCAAAGTGTTGTTTTTTTGTTGTCCCCTCAATGCCTCAAACAACCTTGCTGGCCTGAAGTGAGGTCTCTTCAATTAGGTCACTAGAAATTTCTTCATAAATGTTACATCCTTGCTGCTTCTCCTTCTTTTGTGAAACATTTTACCAAGTTTGTCCTGGTAATTACATGTCTTAGATTCAATTTGCTTTTTCTTACTGTGCTGACTAAGCATCTTTACATAGATTTTTCTGTCCTTAGCAAATCTTTTGAAGTCTTTTATTGTTGTCTGCCTAAATTTTACTCAGTGATTTTTAGTTAAATTCTCCAGACAACAGAAGTTGATTTCATTTGTTAAAATTTTGCTCTGGCTATGACTACATTAATTAAAGACTAATTTCATGCATCAGGTAAGGGGATTATTGAAGATGGGCTTCAGTGTCAGTCAAGTTGATCTAATTTTATTCTTTGCAACTGTGCAATCTTTGATTTCTTATGGAAAATCTGATGTTCTCAGTAACCCCTTAAGCCCCCAAATTGCAGATGGTGGGTCCAATCCAAGAGTAGAGATATTAAGGAAGATGAAGAAAGGAGAACGAGGGGGAAAATGGACCACAATATGTAATAACCAAGAGGAGCCAATCTCTGTCTGGGAACAGTGCATATATACTAGAGCAAATAATTTTACTAAGATCTGGGAAAGGAGGCAATGGCAAAAACAAAGCCAGAAATCTTTATGAGTAGATATTTTAGATCTTTCTAACCTTCCATTATACTAGGTGCTTTTATTCTTTCATTTCCCTTCATTCAAAGTCCACTATCAAGCAGCTTTTTGATTAAATAAACATCCTTGCCATGTGCAATCAGGTTGTGACTAGAACTAACTGAATAGATAGAAAGCAATTAAATAAACAAAAGTCACTACGTGACAGGCTAGTCTCATTGGAAAGCCTTAACTGAAAGTCTGCTGAGAGTAGGTCAAAGACAAAATGGAAGAGGTTATTTCCTCACTTCTTGTGGTGGCCAGTCATTATATAGGACAATTGGCCAACTATTAACAGGAGTTATGAGATGGCATGGGATACTGGCCTTTGTGTCAGAACCATTGAGTCCTTGCTTTGATGGAATCATTGCTGTGTCCAGGATGATGATGATGATGATGATGATGATGATGATGACGATGATGATGTTTCCTGAGCAATAGTGACTATGTGGACAGTATAGTCTTCTTTAGCAACTTGATTCCAATCTCCTCTGAAAATTGTCCTTGTCATGAACATCCATGAGTGACAAACAGTTCAATAGTGTCAATGTTATATCTCCTCAGTTGGAAGTTCCAAGGGAGAGTGTTTAACAGGCTATTCTATAGTTTTTCAAATGACAGAGCAGCAGACAGCTGTGGCAATATTCAGGAGTGAGTAAAATTTAACAATGCTACAAATAGTGTATTGACCAGGGCAAGGAAAATGATCTTTAGTTAGTCCAACTGACTATAGTGCATCCAAATGAATTTTTGGCTTAGTGTAGTTGTTGTTAATGTTAGACAGCTACAAAAGTTCAGTAGAAAATGTTAGGTCTCTAAGTTCTCTAAATTACAAGTGAATCAAACCTACATTTTCCCTGTACATTTTTGTAGCACAATGGGAGTTAAAGTTGCTTTTGGAGAGTCAGATGTCATTGTTCCATGTTAATGTAAACATCAAGTGAAATAAGATTTGTCATTCTTTATACATTTTTTTACTTTTTAATGGATAATGGATAGTTATTGTGTCCAATAGGTGGCATAGTCATCTTGGCTAATGGCTGTTCTACCCCAGGAGCTATTATTAACTGAAAAATGCTCTCTTTTTTGAAGGCAGGGTTGCTATTGACTGACCATTGGGGAAGAACCATCAAAAAAGGTGGTAATTAGAAGTAGTGGGGTGCAGGAATCAAGAGTAATATTTCTTTAGCATCTTTCTACAAGTGAAATTTCCTGAATGAAGCTCTCCAGGGAATTGTAGACACAATTTATCAACAATAATGATATATTTATCAGAGATCAGAACAACAGTATATTGAATTTACTCACATCTTAACGAACAAATCCCTACTAGTTTTGCTAAATGCAAAGTTATTTCATGAATAGTAATATTTATCAACATTTTATTTCCGTTTTGGAGATCCCAAGGGTCAGCAGCATAACTATATCTTAAAATTGTGCAATCCAGAATATATTTTAATTATATGTGTATAGTTCATAAGTGTGAACTGAATTTTTGTTTTATGAAATAAAGGAAGTCATATATTAGTGTCATAATACATACAATGGCAACAGTCATTCACTTGGATCAGGCTGGGTTACTATACTTAGGGGAACCCCACTTGAGTGAGGAGTCATATTCAAAAGTTATCTTTTATTCAGATAGTCATGAAATATAGGGAGATAGAAATGGTTTCATACCAAAAAAATAAAGTAACAACTTTCTTCAAATATCAAATCAAACCTTTTCTGATTTGACTACAGAATTAAAGACCTAGCTAGTTTCCCCACCATCTTTCTAATGGCTCTTTGTTTCTATGGTCTTGCTTTTCCTTTTTATATCTTCATCTAACTGTTTATGATTTCTTCTTTCAAATAACCAGCTGGGCATCCATTTCTTAAGTCCTTACAGCTTTATTGTTTTGGGAGATCCATCTTTGCACAGGTCACATTTCAAACCGATGTCATTAAATTCAGTTTTCTGAAATGTTAGAATTAGGCATCATTTTGTTTTTCTGTTTTTTGGTTTTATTTATTTATTTATTTATTTATTTATTTATTTATTTATTTATTTATTTATTTATTTATTTATTTATTTATTTATTTATTTATTTATTTATTTATTTATTTATTTATTTATTTATTTAATTTCTAAGGCATACCAGAAACAAATGAATACTTTACTGTCCAATGTTTATTCAATAAACTTCAAACTAGAGCATTACCTAAACACTTTGGGGAGAGACTCTCATGTCCGAGACAATCACAAATGGTTCATTTTAAAATCCCAGCTGATTCATGGCCAGCTTCAAAGTTGAGTAGTTCTGATGTTGATTTTTAATTTAGAATCTGTCCTATTTTATTTTCTATGCTCTCGTGTATCTGCTGTCATTTTTTTGTGTAATATTTCCACCCATATATACCCAGTATTTCAAACTTGTTACAATTGAATTAACACTGTTTGTTCTCTTGATGATGAATAAGCATTTCCCCCTAAATAGTTATATCCCCTAATATCTCCGTTCACTGTGACTTCACAATTTATTTTTTAAAAAGTTGAATTTCCATTCACAGTCTAATCTTTCATCCTACCATATTTCTTTTTTTAATTTTTTCTTTGTTTTATTCTTTTCTATTTACTTGAAATTTAGATATATTTTCCCCACTTAAACTCTTATTTTTTCTTTATGCACCTTTGGTAACTTATCGTTGTGGTTCTTGTTATAAACCGAGCACTGTTTTATTTGCTAATCTTCACTTCCAGTTGTTATTGTGTCTACCTAATATATTTCAACAATTGAAAAATATTGAAGCTATACTGTATAACTGTGATTTGTCTATGATAATCTTATCATTTTCAAAGATTAGATAACTTGTTATTTATTTAAACTATGTGACAAAAATACCAATTTTAACTATAGTTTATAATCTTGTTTTGAAATAATATGTACTGAAACATATATAATGGCTCAATGTATAAAAAGATCACTTACTGATCATAAAGTTTTGTATATTAAATTGCAATATTGTGCATTCAGTAAGAGCTGTCTCGTTCATTCATGAGTGGCATCCCAAAAGTAACTACAGAAAGCTCTTCTGGCCACTTTTAGCCATCTGGTACAAGGTATTCTTATTTATTATTTCAACATTTTAATATATGAAAAAACTTATTTTGCAAATTTTTTTCCTTAATTGCAAATATGCTGTGCAGTTTATAGAAAATGAAAAGTGAAGGTTTGTAAATGAATTAGTCATTTATGTAATAAAATAACAATTTCACAATAAATATATAGAAATTGTTGAATGAGTGAGATAGAGGAGTATGTTCTCTTTCCATTAGTGTCACACCTGCTTAGAGATTAAATTGCATTATTTTATGCTACATTAAAATGGTATTTTCTAGAGAGATATTTTACATTTCTGATAGGCAGTTGTGAATGCCTTTGTGCACTCAGTAACATTCTGTTATCTGCAGTGAACATTTCTATTACTGACAATTCACCCATAATTTTATTTCAGAAAAATGGCAATGTCAGCCAGGACACAGATATATAATTCTCTTTTTCTAAATCAAAGCAATAACTTTTTAAAATATTGTTAATAACTTCTAAATTCAGACAGATGGAACTTCAATTTAATGCTTCATTTGGAAATCCACCTCCTAAAAATGTGAATACTGAATAAAAACCTTTGTTTTGAAAAAACAACACAACTTTCTATTTTATAATTGAAAATTACATGTTTTTAAATCATTTATTGTTCATAAGATTGTTCTGTTAAAAAAAAAAAAAGATTTTTCCCCTATATGTCCAGTGGTGATTTTTCTTTTTCTAGTTATTTTTTGTGACTGAATTTTTACAAATATATGATGTATATTCTTGGAGTATAACTGCCACTGAGCGGTCTAATCAGATAATCATTTTAATTCAAATTTTAATGCAAGAATCATTGTTAAGTATTATATTTTTCATCTAAAAACATATACATTTCTTTTAAGAATATAATACATAAGTCACTCAAATTAGTCACAGATCCCTAAGTGGATAATATGAATATTCCTCATACACATGCTTCATGGGTTATGTTATAACTTTCATAAATATTTTATTAGTAAGTATATGAGCATATACATTTTTTGTTATTGCATCTAAATTGCAATAAAATCTTTAACTTTAAAAAGTGCAGCAATTTTATAAATTGTAAAATGAGATCACTTGTGGGTTATTTTCAAAATAATGTATATACAAAGAAAAGAATGATGATAATGAGGTAAAAAATTATATATGGATGCAAATATCTGTTAAGTGTTTCCAGTGAAGTTTCTGTTTCACTTTTTCTACATCCAGTATGTTCATATACCTATTAGAATACTTATAAAAGTTATTCATCCACTTAGTAAAACCATTTTCTTGGTTAGAGGGGATTTAATTTCTGCTGTATTTGGAGAATATATTTGAAGCATAATTATTGGTAAATCAGATTATTTTCAAACTTTCTATTTTTTTCTGTTTTGTTTTTAGGCAATGATAGTGTGATAATAATTGAAGCAATATATACTGTGAGTTAAATATTTTAATGAGAAAATAATGCACAAGAATAGCGAACTGATTTAAGGAAATAGTAACATCAAACAAATTACATTAATATGCACTAATGCATGGAGAACACTGTTGTTTACAAATTAATGAAGAAATCAGATGCCTCAGTAAGATTAATCCTTATTTAGAACCTTGAATTCATACCACTCAGTTTTTCTTTATGGCTTTGAAAGACTTTTTTAGGAAGTTTGTACCTATTGAAATCAATCTAAGATAACACTAAATCATACTGTGGTGTAAGCAGACTCATGGTGGCACCAATTGTAGTAAAAGCATCAGACTCACAAATCTTTGTAGACTCTATTGGTTCTAACAGTTACAGAGATGCACCAGGAAGAACAAAACCAGGGCCAGGGTCAAGGAGGCTGGGAGGCAGGTGAGTTCCCCAGCTTCCCAGGAAACATGTTCTTTCTCTGGCTTTTTTTGTTCTCTGGCATTTTCTTCACGTTCTTTTCCATGCTTCCCTTACTTGCTCCCTTTCCAGGCTCTCTCCAGTGTGCTTGTGCTTCTTTTATCAGGTGATGCTGCAGTTTTATCCTTTCCTCTTATGCCCATTTACACTGAGCACACACACCCACTGGGCCAGGCATATACAATCATGGGGAGGACAATATCACAGACACTTATCATAGAGGCCAATGACATAAGGGTGAAACCCAAAAGAACTCATTTACCCTACACATATTATTCATTAGAAACATTTTTTATTTAAAAGACTCAATTTTATAACTACCTGAATCTTCAATTAAAAAAAATGAAAAAAAATGACTTCAATATTTTCAGTCTTCTCATTCTGTACTCTATTCACACAAGCATTCAGCATATCAAAATAATCATTTCTTATTCAAACAAAACACAGCAAAAATATCACTAAGAAAATCTACACAAACTTTATATAAGCTTAATTGTGAAGTTTGATTCAGAAATTCAAGTACTTTTTTTTCTGTGTAAGTCATGCTGGGTAGTTTATTCTAATAAGAGATGGCATGATTCAAAGATTTAATTACTTATATAAATATTATTGTGCTCATATAATTCCACACAAATAAAATTAGTCCTGGTTAATTAAAAATAATTTGGGGACTGCCTGGATGATGGGTTTTATTTGCAATTAGCAGCAGTGCAGGTACATCAAATAAAAAATATATATATATATATATAAGCTATCAGTAAAATCTTTAGATTTCAGAACTCTGTAAAGTGTTGCCATAAGTTTACATAATACAACAGCAATCCTTGTACATTCTTTTCAAGTTACAAAATAATTTATTTTATAAATTTGACCTTTTCTCTAATACTGTCATTATAATAAATGTGAACCAAACTTTGAAAATTACTCTTCAGATAGAATTCTCATAGATTTAGCAATTTAGTCTCTTATTATCCATTCCTTCCTTCAATGCAAACAAAAGAGCCATTCTAAAATGTAAAATGATATCAAGACATAATCCCTTAGTACAATCCATCATGGAATTCTAATAAGATGCAAAATTATATGAACTATCTTCACCACCATAAACACATATTAAAAGAATCAAAGTTGACCTATAGAAATGATAATATAAATTTTGAAGTTTAGGGAAATGTAAAATAATTTTTATAGTGTTCAACTAGGTTAATTCATTCTGACATAACAATAGGTGCAAAATTCTCAGGATCTTGTTGCCCTGTACTTAATTTTCTCATTCACAAAACATAGCTTTTCATATTTTTTTACTGAATAATCATATTACTCAAAATACATAATAAAATTACTCAATATACTGCCTTAAGATTTTTAAGTCCAAGAAGTGTAGGGTAGAGGCCACCAGCTCTCACCCCGAAGCCCACGTGATTTGGGCTGAGGCCCATGCATGTATGGAGTGTTGCTGTCGCTGGGAAGTCCAACTCAGTGGAGAGAACCTGCCAGTTTCAGCAGCAGGGGTCTCACTCAGGTGAATCACCCTGCCAGCAAACAGAGACTACTCCCAGTTGTCACAGTAACAGACCTGGGAGTTGTCACAGTAATGGACCTGCGATTTGCAACAGAACAGGCTCTGGGCCTTCAGGCTAGGGGCAGATTGAGTTGTTTGGCTCTGGGAAAGTTAACTTGAAGGCATCCAGCTCTTAGCCCAAGCCTAGATGCTTGGAGGTACTAAGAACTATTTAAGGTCCATCAAGCTGAAAAAGGGGAAGCAACAATAAAGAAGACAGACAATACAATAGAAACCACAACTAGTCACACATTTGCTCTCTGAAAAGGAACTTGTCCCACACAATAACCAACTGAAACAAGATATAATAACCACCTCTGCAGCAAAAGTACAAAGGCAGAACTAACCACAACTAGATAGTGCTCAAATTGCCTAATACCAGAGCAGTAGTCACTCAATATGTAGAACAAGTCCAAAAGGAAAACACAAGAAGGAGGAAGAATACAAATACTCAAGTAAGCCCTAAGAAAAATAACTCACCAGTAAAGGATACACAATCTGTAGAAACCAACATGGATGACATGGAAGAAATGCTTCACATGTCAGACAAAGAATTTAGAGTCAACGTGATAAAAGCACTCAAAGAGACCAAGGAAAGGGGGGGAAGGGAAATCAAGAGGGTAGAAGCTTTCAATGAACTAAAAGAAGTAGTAGAAAAATATAAAAAAAAGAGTGCAGCAAAATGAGCAATATCATTGAAGTACAGAAAAAAGAAATTGAAACCCTAAATAAGAAGCTGCAGGAGATGCAATGCATAAGAGGAGCAATTGAAGAGCTCAAAAATGCTGAGAAGAGCCAGGAATGCAGATTAGAAGAAATAGAAGAAAGAATCAGCACACTAGAGAATACAGAAGTAGAGAGAGTGAAGAAAGAGAAAGAGAGAGAAAAAACAAAGTAAGAAAACAGAAGGAAAAAAAATCAGAGATCTATCAGATACTCTAAAGAAAACAAATATTAGAGTAATTGGAAAACTATTCTATAAGCAAATGGCCCCCCCAAAAAAGGAAGGCGTCTGATAACAGACAAAGCAGATTTCAAATGAAAAAAAGCAACAAAGGATAAAGAATGTCACTAACTATCTAATGGTTCAAAGGTCAACCAACCAAAAAGACATAGCAATTATCAACATATACTCACCAAATGAGGGTTCACCAACATTCATAAAACAGCTACTAAGAGAACTGAAAACAAATATAGATGAAAACACATATGTAGTTGGAGACTTCGACACCCCACTCTCAACTAAGGACAGGTCAAAAAAACAAAAGCTACACAAGGACACAAAAGCCTTAAGTGAAGACCTAGACAAAATGGACTTAATCGACATCTAGAGGATGCTACACCCACAAGGAAAAGAATACACCTTCTCAAATTCACATGGATCATTCTCTAAAATTGACCACATACTAAGCCACAAGGCAAACTTGAATAAATATACAAAGATTAAAATAATACCAATTTTTTTTCAGACCACAAGGATATCAAACTAGAAATCAATAATGAAAAGAAAGCAAGAAGAACATCCAACTCTTGGAGACTGAACAACATGCTACTAAAGGAAGAATGGGTAATTGAATCAATTAAAGAAGAAATTAAAGCTTACTTTGAAGCAAACAACAATGAAGACACAACATTCTGAAATGTCTTGGATGCAACAAAAGCTATATAAGAGGAAAACTCATAGCAATGCAGGCCCATATAAAAAACCAAGAAAATAACCAAAACAAACAAACAAAAAAACCCTAATCTACCAACTCAAAAAACTAGAAAAGATTCCCTGTTCATGGATTGGAAGGATTAATATCATCAAAATGGCCATCCTACCAAAGGCAATCTACAGATTCAATGCAATCCCAATAAAAATCCCAATGATATTTTTTAAAGAGACAGAACAAAAATTAATGATTCATATGGAATAACAAAAAACCTCCTGACCAGAAAAAAAGAGAATGGAGGTGTTATAATTCCAAACTTCAAACTATACTACAAAGCCATAATAATTAAACAGCTTGATATTGGTACAAAAACAATCAGACCATTCGAACAGAATTGAGTTCTCTGAAATAAAACCACACACATATATATAGTCAACTAATCTTTGACAAAGGAGTGGAAAACTTAAGTTGGAACAAAGATAGCCTATTCAATAAAAGGTGCTGAGAAAATTGGACTAAGACATGCAAAAAAAAAAAAAAATGGACCAAGACAACTCCCTCACACCATGTACAAAAATCAACTCAACATGGATAAAAGACTTAGAGGTCAGACCTGAAACCATAATACATAGAGAGGAAAACTTGGGTAAAACCCTCCAGGAATTACAATTCAGGAATCCCTTTCTGTAAACATCTACAGAAGGCAAAAAAAAAAAAAAAATGAAAGATAACATAAACAGATGGGATTACGTAAAACTAAAAGGTTTCTGTCAGCAAGAGACCACAGAAAAAAAAAACAAAAAGATGCCCAACCAAATGGGAAAAAAATTTTGCCCTCCACAATAGTGATAAGGGTTTAATAATGAAGATCCACAAAGAACTCACACAACTAAATAATAACAAAATAAAAAGCCCAATCAAAAAATGGGGAGAAGAGCTTAAACGACATTTCTCCAAAGAGGAAATACAAATGGCCAAGAGGCACATGAAAAATTGCTCAACATCACTAGCAATAAGGGAAATGCAAATCAAAACCACAATGAGATACCATCTTACACCACTAAGAATGGCCCACATTCAAAGTACAGGCAACAGCAAGTGCTGGTGAGGATGTGGAGAAAAAGGAACACTCTTACACTGCTGGTGGGAATGTAAACTGGTCCAACCACTATGGAAAGCTGTGTATAGGATTCTCAAATTAATGAAAATGAAACTACCATTTGACCCAGCAATTGCTCTCTTGGGGATCTACCCAAAAGAGAACTCAATGTGGGTTCAAAAGGACATGGAAGCAACCGAAATGTCCCAAACCAGACGAATGGATGAAAAAAAATGTGGTATATATACATGATGGAATATTACTCATCAATTAAAAATGACAAATTTGATGACTTTATGACAACATGGATGTACTTAAAAGAAATCATACTAGTGGAAACAAGTCAAAAAGTGAAAGACAGAAGTCAAATGGTTTCACTAATATATGGGCTATAGGGGAAAAATAAACAAAAATCATGAGGAAAAGACAAAACAAGCTAAGCATCAAACTGAAGCACACAACTTTGGGCAGGAGGGAATGGGGGGACTGGAGGGGAGGTTTGGGGGGGTGGTAAATCCCTGGGATTACAATGATGTGAAATTTATATATAAATTATTAAAATAAAGAAGTGCAGGATAGATAAGTAATGCAGCTTATTATTAACAATTTCAATTTGTTAATTACAATTGTCTCTGATTTTCTTGTCTAATTTTCAGAGAATCTGCTCTGTAACTTTTTATAATATGGGGGAACCTATGGATTATAAACTTTTGTAAGACATTCCAAGGAAATATTCTTCAGAAAATGTCTCAAGACTGTGAATACTTATATATTTAAAATTCACATTTATATTATTAAAAATGTCACATTTATTTCCAATATGTGAATTGGAAGTTTTGACTTTAAGCTTCACATATACTATAATAAACAAACTAATTATGTGAATTTTAAATCACATGAAATATAAGTGAAAGAACTAAACAATAAAAGTAATAAAATGTTTGCCCTATAGTTTCTTTCAGTAGGAAACCAATATCCCTTAGCAATAAGAGATTGAGTTTGCATAGAATTAAGGCATTGCTTTCAGGAGGAAATTTGAAAGCCTGATTTCCAGGAACATAAAAAGAGATCAAACCTTATTTGGAGTCAACATTGAGAAAGTAAACTCAGAACATTTTTTTATCATTTTCTTCAACATAAGACACAATGTATCTTAATCTAATGAGAATAAATTAGATTTTTTTTCTTTAGATTTGTCAAGTGATGTAACATTTTCATCTTTGTCTACCTCTTTCTCAATCCATAGTGTATGATTCATATCACCCAGATATGCATTCAAAAAGGTGAAAATAATAATTTGTCCATATGTTTTTCAGTCAGATACAAGGATACTCTCTGATGATTGAGTGAAATGACACAGGAAAAAGTTCAAGTTGATATTAATATGTGCTCTCATTAGAATTCATATATCTCTTTCCCAATGTAAGTTTTGCTTCTGGCTATACACATGGGATGTGCTTTTTAAAAATACACTCTGTCTGATATTTCTTTTGAAGAAATTTTGAAAGATAATGTTCTAGTGAATATCTATGAGAAAAAAGTGCTATACATTCTTTGTTTTAATATGGATTTTGTCCAAAAGAAAATGATACTTTCCTATATTCATAGTTAAGATACATAATATGTTACATTGGATATCTCCTACAAAATACTATTATGGTTATTTTATTATTGAAATAAAATATTAATTTTTACACATGACTTTGTATTGTATTTTTTTATTCTATCTAGCATCAAAGATAAGTGCATAATATAAATTCATAATGTAAATTAATCTTAAGTTGTTGTTTCAATAGCATGTAAAATTCCTATGGAAACATAAGTATGTAGAGCCTGCATGAATCATAGTCATTAAATGAATGCAATTTTGTTAATAGTATTTGGTGTGAACTAATAATTGCAGGTGACATTTGAAGAGTCAAATGTAAAGATGAATTGGAGATGCCTATAGGAAAGAAAAAAATACAAGTTCTATAAGAGTTTGCATCATCCCAGCATTGCTTTCTTGATGAAGTATGATGGGGACTGTGGGCTTTTAAGTAAAATGATAAAATTAGACATAAAGTATAGTATGAAATTCATGAAGTTTGCTGCTTAATATTAACTAATTCAATAATACTTTATGATTGAATTAATAATTCCTTTTATATAAAACTTACTATGTTTCAGGCAAGTTGGATATAGCAATAAGTAAACTATGATCTATTCTTCAAGATATTTACACAGTAGTTCTAGATACAGAAAATCTATATGACCAACATAAAA
This sequence comes from Uropsilus gracilis, assembly GCA_004024945.1. Lineage (NCBI taxonomy): Eukaryota > Metazoa > Chordata > Mammalia > Eulipotyphla > Talpidae > Uropsilus > Uropsilus gracilis. Next base: position 23,116 of record PVHY01007749.1, on the reverse strand, counting down.
TAAATACCATTATAGATCTCATATTCAGAATGAGAGGTGATGGTATAAGAGGTCCCTCAACATCTTAGAATGGGGGCATGTAAGTGAATCCTCAAATTTCAAACAAGAGTTGGTAGGAACATTTTCAGCTGATGGAAGAGTAGTGTCTAAAGTATGGGACACTGCAGAAACTGCACCAAAAGGAGAAGTGGAAAGTGGTCAGAAGAGCACTATAGATTATGGGTGGCTCTATGTCTAGTCTTATTTGTTTGTAGGCGATTGGTAACACTAAGCAAGATGCAAGCTCAATAAAGATTAGTTCTGTAGGCTCATAAAACAAATTTGAAACCAAAGAACTAGGTCCTGGAAGATATGAGTATCATTTTACCATTAGAATATTTCCTTAATTTCTTATTTCTTCATAAACATTTTGCAAATTGTGTTTAGATAAAGAGGTCATCAGAACAAAATCAATTAACAGGATCAAAAATATGAAGAAAGCAAAATAAATAGTTTCTTACTTTCAGTCTTTGTGTGGTTTTTAGCTTCACTTTTAATATTTGAATATATCCCAACAACCGAGCTGCTATTTGTTCTGTGGGTTTGAAGTTCCTAATTATACCACTATCCGCTATGCTTTATTATCTATTTGAGGAGTTGACGCAGGTGTCTGATGATCTAGAATATTAATTCAATATTAATTCTAGATGGCTAAATTCTGCTGGGTCAAAGCTAACAAGCTTTCAGGTGTTGCTTTTCCAGATTGAAATTTCCTATATATCCCAGGCTTATCTGGCAGACACCTACCATAGAACAAAAATATTCCCAAGTAGGTGTTCCACAAAGAAAGAAAAACAAAACAAAACAAAGCACTATAACCTGCCATTAGTCTAGTCATATTGACACTGTTTATATAAGGACACTTGTAGTTAAAATGGTTTAATGAAATTTTGTAATATGTTTTAATTTAATCATACTTAACTCTCTGGATTCTAGTTATAGCAAAAGAAGAATTACAAACCAAACAATAAATAAGTTAAAGTTTAAATTAAGTTAAAGTTTTTAATTCTGCATTCTGTTTTTATATTAAATAATTTTATTTATATATAAATTTCACATCATTGTAATCCCCAGGATTCACCCACCACTATCCCTCGCTGTCCATTCCCACCCTCTCACATCCCTCCCCCCCACACGTGTACTTCAGTTTGTTAGTTTGTTTTGACTTTTCCTCATGGCTTTTCATTTATTTTTCCGATGTCCCATATATTAGTAAAACCATTTGGTTTCTGTTTTTTCCTTTCTGACTTATTTCTGCTAATAAAATTTCCTCTAAGTACATCCATATTATCATAAAATCACCAAATTTCTCATTTTAAGTTGATGAGTAATATTGCATTGTGTATATATACACCACATTTTTTTCATGCTGTCATCTATTTGGGACATTTGGGTTATTTCCATGTCCTTGCAGTTATAAATGGTGTTGCAGTAAACATCCGGGCACAGGTATCCTTTTGTACAAGCATTGAGGATTCCTTTGGGTAGATTCCCAGAAGGGCTATTGCTGGGTTAAATGGTAGTTCCATTTCATTAGTTTGAAGGTCCTCCATACAACTTTCCATAGTAGCTGGATCAGTTTACATTCCCCAAAGCATTTTAAGAGTGTTATTTTCTCTCCACATCCACACCAGCACTTGTTGTTGCCCATTTTTTTGGATGTGGGCCATTCTTGTGGTGCAAGGTGGTATCTCATTGTGGTTTTGATTTGCATTTCCCTGATTGCTCATGATGTTGAGCAATTTTTCATGTGCTTGTTGACCATTTGTATTTCCTCTTTGGAGAAGTGTCTTTTAGCTCTTCTCCCCAATTTTAACTGTTTTTTTTTTGTTTGTTTGTTTTTGTTAAGTTGCATGAGTTCTTTGTGTATTTTTGTTATCAGACCCTTATCACATGTATTTTGTTATCAGATCCTTATCACAAAAATATTTTCCCATTCGGTTGGGTTTTTTTTGTTTTGTTTTGTTTTCTCTGTTGTTTCTTTTGCTGTATGGAAGCTTTTTAGTTTGATGTAGTCCCAGATGTTTATGGTTTCCTGAATTTATTTTTTAAGTAACCATATGAATTCATGTCTTCTTGTACATACTGTCCAAGTACTTTTCTATGGGAAAACTTTGAAAGAGTTAAAAAAAACCTCTTCTAGAACTAGTCTTGAAGAAAGCCTAGAAGATCTATAAGAACCTCTTCTAGTTTAGTAATGCCATCCAGATTGTGGTTTTGAAATGCTATTTCCCACTAAAAAATCAAAGAAGTAAACACAAAACAATAGTGCTCCTCATAAAAGTAATATATTTCTTTTAAAGGACAGAACTTGAAGATAAGTCAGCATGTTTTAATTATAAGTTAGTAAAGAAGTAATGAGAAGTAAAGAAGTAATAAAGAAGTAATAGCTATTAACATCTTATAAAAAATTCCAGAAAAAACTTGAAGCAGTATTCATTAGAAAAAGGTGGAAAATTTTAGCATAATATTATATGAATTAAACCAAAAATCTGTAAGATTAAAGTACTAATATACAACTTTTATAATAAAAAGAATGATGCAATTTTATAAGACAATTATTAATTAAAATAACTATATAATTAAGAGTTTTAGCAACTGAGTACCAACTAACATCCCAAAGGAGTTACAGTAAGCATTATATGACTGTGGAAAGGAAGCAGTATTACTGGTAAAACAGCCTTATATAAAATTTGCACATGAATATGATGTTGTCTGTAGTCAAAAGTAGGAATTTATAGGTAATGAGAGTGAACAGAGAAACATTCAACTATACGCTAAGAGGCAATTTGTAAAGCAGCAAAGGAAATTGTGCATCTGGTTTTCTCAACAAATTTATTTAAGAAATACAAAAAATGTAGAGGTAGAGGAAATACTTAGGAAATATATTAATAATCAAAGCAGGCTTTGATATCTAAGGTTGAGAGGTGCTTACTGATAGAATTATTATTAAAAGTGTAAAATAAGAATGTGCATAGTATAAGAATTTGAATAGTCACCCTCTTGGGAAGAGAATAGTAAGTGATAGGGAGGAACATTTGAAAGGTCAGATGATTGGCAAGGTTGTACCTTCTCATTGGATTAGATTTTTAATTTTTATAATATATATTAGATGAAAAAAAAAAGAAGTGGATTTAGAGGTCCTTCCATGTTTCTGCCTGTAAGCATTTTATATGAAGGAGGAACAGGGAAGAAAACAATAGCCTTACTGATGAAAAGTTGAAAAGTAATGTATGAATTTGCTATAGTTCAAAGAGCTAAGCTATGAGGAAAATATTGAAGAAAAATAGAGAAAAGTGGATAAAATAAGCATTTGCTATTTAATAAAAATAAATAAGAAATAATTATTGAAACAGGATGATACAGATAAGATCAAATCTCACTAGTAGAATCAAAATACTCAAGAAAAAAGCAAGTTAATGATATTAAGTAACTATTAAAAATACACAAAAAGTATATAATATATATGTATGGAAGATGAAAAAAGGAATGACATAAATGAAGATGGATAAATACAAAAAGATAAGAAGATGATATGCCTAATGTACAAATATAAATAATCATATTAATATAAAGGTTTATATTTAGAAGTTGGTCAAAAGGAAAGATTCATAGTATGTTATTCAAAAGATTACACTAAACTAAAAATTAAAAACCAAAGTCTTGCAAAGATATATATGAATATGTAATTATAAAAAATTATTTCTATTTAATATCAGAAAAAAGTAGACATTATATATATATAAAAACCTTTATAAGAAAAATATAGGTGAATAAAAAATAGTAATAGTTATACATGAACAAATAGATGAAAACAAGAACTACAAAACAAGTAATCAATAAGTTACCTTCAAAGTGATTTGAATTTGTGTTTAATTAGAAATACTAAACATATTTATAGCAATATTATATTTATAGCAATGTATTATTTGGTTAATTTTTTTACTTCCTATTCTACATTTTAGTTCAGCAAAAACATCAATTATGTTAATACAATTATTATAATATTGAATTAATATAGTATTTATTTTTAATATTAATAAGTTTAAACAACAAAGTGCTAAAATAATTGATAAAGCTCTCCAAGCATTCTGACTCTTTCTGGTAAACAAAATCTATCTTGACAAATTATTTGCATGTTTCTGTAAAATCATTTTAAATGGCTCATTTACTAGAAAGTAGAAAAAATTTCTGTATTTGTACAGTCAAAGAAACACTAGATTTCATGTCAAGTTCAGTGACGCTATATGAAAATATCAATTCAATGGTAAAGAAATAATGAGAAATGCTTTTAAGCTCAAATAATAGCTAAGTGAAAAACCAACCAAAAACAAACCCCACAATTTCAGGAATCAGAAAAGCCTGCCAACAACTATGTAGCTATTTTGTATAGAGTATAAAACTGTGAAGGTGATTTTGATGAATTATTTTGATGGATTCATCAAAATAAATGTTCTTGAGCCATGATTAACTGGACTGAAGACAAGGACAAGAATGTTGTTTTGCTGAAGGGTACTACCAATCCAGAGATCTCAGTATTTTTTAACATTTTTATCTATTATTTTTTATTATGGTAACAAACACAAAACAAGTGTCCTATCATATCTTGATAGTAATTTCCAAGTGCTGACGAGTACTACCACCAATCTAAAGAGAAGTTCTTTGTAGATGAGATCTCAGCATGCTTTTTTTATTTCTTTTATTTTATTATGGTAACAAACACATAACAGGAGTTCTAATGTATAGTGATGGTAATTTCCAAGCGCACAGTACAGTGTTGTTAACTATAAACCCAGCATTATATATCAAAATGTTTAGAACATCATCTTGCATGACAAAAATTTATATGGTATATAACAGCTCCTCATTTATCACTCTTCAAATCCCCTGGCAAACATTGTTTTACCTCTAGGTTGCTTAATTGATACTGCAAATTAGTTAAAACATGCTTAGCCTGAGCACTGTTTGTGATGTATCCTCTTTCACTATTGTAGTATCTGATAAGTCAGGAAATAATTCTGATTAATTTTCTCAAATCTTGAATACAACGACAAAACAAGTCTTATTTCCAGTGTTCATAAAGAAGTCACGACACCTTAACTTTGTTAGTTGCTTTTAATGTATATGTACAAGTTGGCATTGTTTCATTTGCTAAATTTTAATATTCATTATTAGAAATTTTTTTCCAGTAATAAAACCTACTAAACATTTTCTTTTTCATAGCCATGTGTAAGTCATATATCTCTTCGGTGGTGATTCACTTTTGTTAATGTTCCATGGGGGAGTAAAAATAATCCAGGAAGCTTTTATTTTTCTTTTATATCAGATGAATTCTAACCCTTATTTTACATGAATCTTTTTATTTCTTATTGTGTTAAATGCATTCTTAAAATATTCCCAGAAACTGCACACTTTGCAGCTAACTGACACCATTGGTCATATCATTTGTCTCATGATCTTGAGCATATTGTTCTAGTTTATTGACTCTTTAATAAAATAAAATGATTCAAATATACAGGGCTAAACACCTCAATATGTTCAAACAAAGTAAAAATGAATATTAAAGATCCTTCAGATCAGCAATTGTCAAAATTGGCACAAGTGTGATAAATGTCAGAAATCTGCATATGCTAATGCCTCTTGGTACATTATCTTAATTATTAAGAGAAGAACATAAATTTATAGTTGAGAAAGCTCTAAATGTATAAAATTTACATGATCATTAATATTACATATTGACCTTATTTACCTAACAAGATTAATCCATAATGCACACCATTTATTGTGTTTATTCTTATCAAAATGCAGAACAGGTTTCTGTGAAAGCAAAATAAAAACCTTTACTAAATGTCACTTTTTAAAATAATTGGCCAAAATTCCTCAAAAGTCTTCAGGTCATCTAAGGGAAAGAAACAATGAAAAAATGTGTTGGGAGGTAATAAAGACATATGACACATAAATGTTTTATTGTATTCTAGGTCAGATTCAATCCAGGAAAATGAAATTTGTTGAAAAATAAATTAATATTAATAAGATTGATAGAAGATTGCTGTATTGATTTGATTTCCAGGTATTTATAATTGATTATATAATGTGTACATTTTAAAGAAACCAGATGAATTACATATGGAAATTATTTTTAATGGTTTCACCTCTTTTTGTACACCAGAATTTATTGCTAAATTGTTTTTTTTTATTTAAAGCATCAAAGGCAGATATCACACTGTTTAAATAAAATTGAAGATAAAAATCACAATACCTTTTCATTGCTAAAATTATCATTTAATATTATAAAACTATTCCCTCATACTTCATGGGGAATTATGGAACCTACAAAAAAAAACACAATAAATACCATTTCAATATTTAAAAAATTGAATAGCAAATTCATAATTCATTTGCAGTTATTAAAGTGTATATCACAATTGTATGTGCCTATGCACATATATGCATCAATACAAAAGCATGCATACGATATACTCGGGGATAGAGAGAAGCTGTAGCAAATTGTGAAAGACTGGAGCAAGTCAAAGATAAAACATTTTCATTAAGATCTTTGTAAAAAGTCAATATACAGTTAGAAAAAGGCAATAAGCAATAAAATATATAGTGATTAAGCTATTCAGCATTAAAATATGTCCTTTAAAGTACTAAGAGATCCACGGAAAGAGGCAGGGCTGTTTCATCAGTATGAATAGAGACATAGACTCTGGGGCTGACTGAAAGTTATCTAGAAGTTTCAGAACCAGAATAAAAATTAAAATAATAATAATACGATGAATATTAATAATAATAAAAGTGAAATTACAAAACCCAATAAAAATATTATTAGAAAAAATACATTTTGTACAATTTTAAAATGAAGATAAAGTTAGGAGAAATAATTATGGAGATCACTCCGTTGTTGAGAGTTCTTCATAAATATGTTTATTTCTTCAGTCCTTTGCTTTAACACAGTTATGCTCTTTCTCTACTGTGTTCCCTCCCTCTCTGGCTCATTTCTTTCAAGTCAATTTATCAGTCTAATAATTATTTTGTATTAAAAATAATAAAGGAAAGAAATAACAGTGAATCTCAAAATATTGGTTTTATTTCTGGAAGCTATATTTAAACAAGGAACAGAAAATAAAATTATACTGTTTAAACAAGAAGCCACTTTCTTGTAAATTGTGATTGAGTCTTTTTTTTTTATTTTAGATATTAGTGCTAAAAGATAGACATGTTTATATGTTGGCATGTATTTTGTCTGGTTTCAAATAGAGAAATCTCATTAAAATTGACTTTTTGATTTTTTAATAAATATCTTGCTTCAAATGGTATTTTTAATGATGTTGGAGGTTTCAACAAACACAAAGCCAACTTTAAAATACTTTGAAAGGTCAGGCTCTCAAATAAATTAATTTGATTATCTTTCTTTAATTTACTTAAATTGCAAAGTCCATCAATTCTTTGATCTGGTGAAAGTTAATCAGGCCAAAAGTTTGCCTTCATTCTTTTCATTTCTGTTTTATTTAAAATAGTATTATATAAACTAATAAAATATATTCAAATATTTATATGTTCATATGTCACATATGTAGTATTCTATTCAATAACTATATGTGCAACTCAAAGGTTATCTTTAATTTTATTTTTTCATTTATTTTTTCTGTGTATTTGTATATATTTTTATTTTTTTTTTGTTGCTGAGTTGCTATTTAATGAAAATCATGCTTCAAAGAAACATTGTAGAAATAGTATTTCTGGTTTCTTCTATTTATTTTTTGATTGAATATATATGTGTATATATAAGCACATATATAAATATTGCATCTTTGTTTATCTGGATATTCTCCTATCACCTTATCATCCATGCACCTTCTTTATCTCTTGTGCCCTCCACCTCCCCCGTATTACTCTTCTCCCCCTCCCTGATCTATGCGTCAATTCTATTGGCAGTTTTAAATTTTTCTTGTATGTTTTCTTTAAATTCCTCATATATGTGAGACTATCCTATATTTCTCCTTTTCGTTCTGGCTAATTACGGCTAAAATGATTTCTTCTAGCACCATCCATGTTGCTGCAAATGACATGTTTGTCTTCTTTGGTTGATGCATAATATTCCATTGTGTAAATACACCACATCTTTTTCAGCCTTTCATCAGTTTGGGGGCATTTTGGTTGTTTCCATATCTTGGCAATTGTAAATGTGTTGCAATAAACATGCAAGTACAGGTGTCCTTTTTTAGTAGTGATTTTGTATCCTTAGAGTAGATTCTCAGTAGTGAGATTGCTGGGTCGAATGATAAGTTTCACTTTCAGTTGTTTGAGGGTCCTCCACATAGCCTTCCATAGTGGTAGGGCCCGTTTGCACTCTCACCAGCAGTGTAAGAGTGTCTCTTTTTCTCCACCTTTATGCGAACACTTGACAATATAACCTAAACTAAATAATATTGAGTCAAAATAAGGAAGAAGCCTCCAACCAACAAACCAAAGGAAAAAAGTGCACTTTAAAAATGCATATTCTGCAGCCCATGTTCTTTCAGGTTTTTCCCATCTGCCTATAGCAGCTGTTAAAGTCACAAAGCAATTTAAATACAAGGGTTTTATTAGCAAAGAAAATTAACCAGGAAAACAAAAAGTCCTTAACACCACAAGTGGCTAGTTATTTTACCCCAGTCACCATTTTCAGTCTCAAAGATCCCAAAGACACATATTCATGATGGTGCCCCTTTGCTCCCTCACCCCAAACCTGAGGCAGGCAATCTACAAAGTTCAGCCTTTCTTTTCTATCTTTCTCTTTGCTTTCTCTCTCTCCAGTGTTCCTAGGCACGGCTTCTCCAAGGCGCTTCAATTTTTTTCAACAAACGCTGATGCAAAAATCAGCTTCCCAAATCCCTGGCTATCTCCAGGCACCAGTTTTTCATACCACCTTACCACGGCACCACACTCTTGACACTAGCTCCTCTTCTGTTTTCACCACCAGCTCACTCTTCCAGGGGCCTTTTACCCAGCCTGACCACTTGGGTTTCCATATAGGCACAACATTCTCTTGTCTCTCCCACTCTCTTTGGCTTGTCTCTTAATGTACCCTTTTCATGCTTCTTGTTTCCTCTTGTAGGACTTTCTCTCAGACCCCTCCCACCAGACAGTATGGTGCACAATATAATTTTCAACTATACCACTACCAGAGACCCCAGCTCCTGGTCCAGTGGAGACACTGTGTATCCCAAATAAGACTTACAAATATTTTTCCTGTAAGTTGAACGGAGATTTAGCGTCTAAATTTAAATTCTTTTGCCTGAAGCAAAGTTATAAATCCCTAGCTAATTTTCTTTAAAATTTTCCTCAATGGTTTGAACTTGTCAATCAAAGCTACCTGTTTTTATTTCTTCTTCTTTTTTTTTTGTCCTTGAAATAATGTTTGTTCTCTAAGCAGCTACACAGTTATATAAGCCCAAACAAACATAATACAAACAATTTTTATGCTTCAATTAACTAGAAGTAGAAAGGGAATGAAATTTACTGTGCTATAAATTATCTTATAAACAATGCAATATCTTATATATAATATTATATTGCTTTTTAATTTAAAATTTTATAGAATAATAAAATGAAACTATTTTACACAAACACCAAAACTACCCTATGATGTATAAAATACTAATTAAAGGGAATACTTTTGCTTCTTAATTTAATAATGGAAACATCCACAGGTAAAAATTTACTATATAAACTTCCAGACATTTTATAGTTAATGTTGTCTTTCTACGTATAGTTACACACACACACACACACACACACACACACACACATGCACATGCTGTACAAAAATGTTTATAATAGTCACATATTTATTCTCTACAAAAATATTTTGAAGATTTTTGTCATACTTAGGAGTATATAATAGACTTCAGATAAATATACATATATACACTTAATAAATTGTAATTATTATTTTTATATCCTAGTGGATGATTAATCTCATTTTATTGAACTATTGCAGTTTCTATTCACTTTAAATTTTTCGAGGTGTTTGATATTATAAACTGATATATTCAAGATACATTTATTTTTGCTATTTATTAGTGCATATATAATATGCACACATTTTATATTTATATTAATAATTTGTCAGAAAAAAATGTGGTATTTAATGTTAGTTGGAGTCATCAGATTCTATGCCAGTGCATTTTAAATCTTTTCTCCCATTCAATCCTGTATGAACATGACTGTTCTTCACATACATGGCCATATAATATACACATATGCTCTCACCTAACAAATTTATTTTAAAATACATATTCTATGTAAATATCAAAAGTTAAATAAGTGTCGTATACATGGATATCTTGTTTAGATTATTGGAACCTGAAAACAAGGTAAAACGAGTGTAGATGCTATAGATGTGTTTTGAAGACAGGAAAATTCATAGGTTAATTTTTATTATTTCTATCTTTCCTTTTTTCATTATTAACTTACTTATATATCAATTTCATATCATTGTAATCCCAGAGACTTACCGGCACACCGTCCCACAATTCCCCCCCTTTCCCCTCTGCCCGAAGTTGTGTGCTTCAGTTTGGTACTTAGCTAGTTTTGACTTTTCCTCATGGCTTTTGTTTATTTTTTTCCAATAGTCCATATATTAATGAAACCATTTAATTTCTGTCTTTTTCTTTTTGACTTGTTTCTGCTAATATGATTTCTTCTAAGTCCATCCATGTAATCATAAAATCATCTAATTTGTCATTTTAAATTGATGACTAATATCCTATAGTGTATATATACCACATTGTTTTTCATCCAGTTAATGTTTTGGGGCACTTGGGTTGCTTCTATGTCCTTGCAATTATAAATAGTGCTGCAGTAAATATCCTAGCACAGGTGTCCCTTTGCACCCACAATGAGGTCGCTTTTGGGTAGATTCCCAAGAGAGCAATTTTGGTCAAATGGTAATTCCGTTTTCATTAATTCGAGGATCCTCCACACAGGTTTCCATAGTGGTTGGACCAGTTTACATTCCCACCAACAGTGTAAGAGTGTTCCTTTCTCTCCACATCCTCGCCAGCACTTGTTGTTGCCCGTTCTTTGGATGTGGGCCATGCTTACTGGTGTAAGGTGGTATCTCATTGTGGTTTTGATTTGCATTTCCCCTATTGCTAGTGATAATGAGCAATTTTTCATGTGTCTGTTGGCCATTTGTATTTCCTCTTTGGAGAAATATCTTTTTAGTTCTCCCCATTTTTTGATTGGGCTTTTTGATTTGCTTTTGTTTAGTTGTATGAGTTCCTTGTGGATCTTCGATATTAATCCCTTGTCATTCATGTGGAGGGCAAAATTTTTTCCCATTCGGTTGGGCATCGTTTAGTTTTTTTCTGTTGTTTCTTTTGCTGTATGGAAGCTTTTTACTTTTATGTAGTTCCATCTGTTTATGTTTTCCTTCATCTTTTTGTCATCTGTAGATGTTTCCAGAAAGGGAAATCTGAATTGTAATTCCTGGAGGGTTTTGCCCAAGTTTTCCTCTATGTATGTTATGGTTTTGGGTCTGACATCTAAGTCTTTTATCCATGTTGAGCTGATTTTTGTACATGGTGTGAGGGAATTGTTTTGGTCCATTTTTTTTGCATGTCTTAGTCCAATTTTCCCAGCACCATTTATTGAATAGGATATCTTTGTTCCAGTTTAAGTTTTTCACTCTTTGTCAAAGATTAGTTGACTATATTTGTGTGGTTTTATTTCAGGGTACTCAATTCTGTTCCATTGGTCTGATTGTCTGTTTTTGTACCAGTACCAAGCTGTTTTAATTATTATGATTTTGTAGTAAAGTTTGAAGATTGGAATTGTAATACCTTTTTTCTCTTTATTTCTGGTCAGGAGGCTGATATTCGAGGCCTTTTGCTATTCCATATGATTGTTCTGTCTCTTTAAAAAATGTCATTGGGATTTTTATTGGGATTGCATTGAATCTGTAGATTGCCATTTTGATGATATTAATTCTTCCAACCCATGAACAGGGAATGCCTTTCCATTTCTTTATGTATTCTTCTATCTCTTTCAGCAGCATCCTAAAATTTTCTTTGTATAGGTCTTTCATGTGTTTTGTTAGGTTTATTCCTAGGTATTTAATTTTGTTTGGTGCGATTGTAAATGGGATGGTTTTTCTGATTTCTTTTTCTTTGCCTTTTTGCATATAGGAAAACTACAACTTCTGTGTGTTGATTTTGTATCCAGCTACCTTTCTGAACTGGTTTATTATTTCAAGCAATTTTTCTGTGGATTTTTTTTTTTTTTGGGTATCAATATAGAGAAACATGTCATCAGCATGTAATGATAGGTTCAGTTCCTCTTTACCTGTTTCTATACCTTCTATGTCTTTCTTTTGCCTTATTGCGCTAGCTAGAACTTCCAGTACAATGTTAAAGAGTATTGGGGAGAGTGGGCATCCTTGCCTGGTTCCAGATCTTAATTGGAATGATTTTAGTGTTTCCCCATTTAGAATGATGCTTGCCGTAAGTTTGTCATAGATGTTTTTATTATGTTGAGGTAAGTTCCTATAATCCCTAATTTTTCAAGGGCTCTTATCATGAATGAATGCTGGGCTTTGCCAATGCTTTCTCTGCATCTATTGATATTATCATATGGTTTTTGTTTTTCTCTTTATTTATGTGGTGTAGTATGTTAATTGATTTCCAGATGTTGAACCATCCTTGTGCCCCTGGTATAAATCCCACTTGGTCTTGGTCTATCTATCTATCTATCTATCTATCTATCTATCTATCTATCTATCTATCTATCTATCTATCTATCTATCATCTATCTATCTATCATCTATCTATCTATCTATCTATCTATCTATCTATCTATCTATCTATCTATCTATCTATCTATCTATCTATCTATCTATCTATCACCTATCTATAATCTATCTATCTATCTTCATTGGATGCAGTTATCCTGATTCAATAACATGCTCAGTACATTTTTATGAAAGAAGCAAAAGGAGAATGTTCTTTACTATCAGCTTTCGTGTCTTCAGCTTATCCTTAACTCAAGCACAGACACAGAGTTCATTAATATATAGCATAAATATATTGACTAAATTGAACAAAAAGGAATTCAATTTCATTGACTTATTTAAAACTAAGAAAATATAATCTCTTCAAATTCTCATTAAGCCTATTTTTAATATAAATTTTAGAAAATATATCAAATGCCCATGTATTCATCATATAAAACACATGATATACATCAAAAATCATAGAAGGATGTTCCACAAGTAGACACTTGTCAGAAATAAGGTTAAGTCTTGCAATCACATAATACACACATACAATTTAGTGTATTCTACATTGACCAAATATGTGTCAGGTGAAGTGCAATAGGGAAAAATACTGCATAGAGACAGAAACTTTTTTTCTGAATAATTGGGAATAATACTTTAGGATAAATGGGAAGTGATTTAGAAGAATTCTCATCTTGAATATGAAATTCCATAGAAACTTCACCTGGAGGTTTTTCCAGCTCTTACAAAATAATGTGTTTCAGGAGAACATTACCACCTCTCAGTTAATGTCCCCCATGTCAGATGAGGCATTTTCCAGATATAATTTGGGAAGAATTGTTCTAGGTTGCTGTTTACCTTGCAACTATCTAAATTCCAGTACAATCTACAGAATTGCACCCAGGAAGGCTCCCACAAGAGAATATACATCCTTCTCCTTTCTATTTTACTTCATTGGAGTTATTTTCATATTTTATTACTGTGTTACCTTTGAAATTTTAAAATGATTTGCTCACACAGACAAAATCATTGGTTCTTCATCTTGTTTCTGAGAATGTCCTGCCAATCAGTCTATATATATTGTATTTTTAATCTTTGTAATCATTTCTACTGTGTTTAATTTGTTGACTTTCTGAAAGCTTGTTAAACTTTTATAAGTGCAATGTTCTTTGGCATGCATTAAAAAACTTCATTCAAGACAGCAGAATTAATATTTCCTGTCATCTTACTTTATTTGAGTGTAAAGGGCTGCTCTTCTTTTATTTATTTTTTTTTTGCTTATTATTTCATGGGTTAATATTTATCATTGAGTTTGAGATTGCTAAATTCTATGCTTCTATTCCAGTTAGTGAAGTAGACATACATGATGTTGCCATGATTCATCATTTGCTCTATCTGTTTTCAGTCATCTTTTGTCTTTCAAGAACTCAAGAGACTAAGATGTGTATTATCTGACTTCTAGCACCATGGTAGTTAAAATAGGCTTTAAGGTGAGGTCAAATAGCCTACATATAACATATTCTTTGACCCAAATAAATTGATAGTAGCCCCAGAACACCCTCCTGATACTGTGTATATTCACCACTAGAAAGCTCTGAGCATTCTAGAACTGACACATTCTTTCTCTTTCCTTGTTGTGCATGATTTATAGAGTGATTTTATCCATAGATCTGACTATATTATTTTCTTTGGCTACATAATAAATGGCCATATACTTAGCAGTTTAAGATACATCCATTTATCATCTCACAGTTCTGTACATATAAAGTATGAGTATGTTTCACTGGGTCTCAGCTTAGCAACTCAGAGGGCTAAGATCAATGTGTTAGCTGGGTTGCCATCTTACTCCAGACACTGGAGAAGAATGCACTTCCAAACATATTCAGATGATTCATCGAATATGATGCTTGAAACTTAGGAGTGAGTTCCCATCTTCTCATTGAAGATCATTTGTGGTTATTTAGCACTGAAATCTTACCCATATCCCTTGAATCAGGACCTCCTTCAATTTCAGATCCAATAATGGTGCCTTATATAAATGCTTTAAATCTCTCAGATACTGCATTCTACTATTAACAGGAGAAAGTTCTCTGCTTTTAAGAGCTCATCCTACTATAATTAGCTCATTCAGAATAATCTTTGTATTTACGGCCAATTCTGCCATATAAGATAGTAACATAATCATGGAAATAATATCTCAAAATATTAATCTCATAGTTTGTAGCAATTAGTATATTTGGTAGTCAATCTAGAACTTTCATCTATGAACTAATTTAAGGTATTTTTTGATTCAAATATTCTTCAAAATACCACTAGTACTGATATTTAGCATAGACATGAATCCTTTTCTGATGAACCTATATGTATATGTAAATACAAACAGAATTTCAAAATTTTAGGTTGAAAAAGACATCTAGATTACCATTCATCTATTAAACATCTTAATGTTATAGTAATGAGGAATCCAGAGGTATAAGAATAAGGAAGCAGATTTAGTCTATTTTTAATATGAAGTTAATGGTTTATGGTTTAAACATCTATTCACAAATTAATAAAAATTCACACAATCATGTTTCCATTCACCTTGCCATTGGTTCATCAATGGATCCATTGTGGGATTCTCATCATATAAATAAAAACCTGTATGAGATGTATGAGAGTAATGGCTTCTCATTTATCACAGCTTCAAACACATGACAGCATATGCCATGCTCAGAAAACAACCTAGTTGAGACCATAAAAGACTGAATTTGTAGTGTTGTGAAGTAAGTGACCCTCATTTCTACAGGTGAATATGATTGTATTTGAATTCAATTTTGAAGTCATTGAAGTTGGAATTTAGGAGAAAAAGTCCCACCTGTTAGAATAGTAGAATATTATTTGGCTAAAGGAACTTATTTTTTAAAAAAACAAAAACAAATTTTAAAAAAGCAGAATGGGCAAGAATTTCAGCAGAAAAACAGAATGGGAAGAGAATTTCAAGAGGTCATTCGAAGCCCTCTTGATTTTACCAGATGCAAAATGTACACATAATTTTAAATTTTATAATTATGTCTTGCAACACAACAGTTTATGATAAAATGTTTTGTTAGCTAATTAAAATTATTAGATGAGATGTCAATCAACTATACCTTTGCTTGAGTCAAGAAGGTTCCAGAAAGCTTCCATTGGGGTAGACTTTAAGGTAAGATCTGAATGATAAGAAGGTGATAACAAATTGAGGGTAATAGAAGGCACTATTCTAGAGAGGGAACTGATTTAAGAACTGAAAGTAATACTGCATCTTTTTTGATGACAGCATAGATAGGATTTCAGAGAATGAGACTGCAATATGAGAATGAAATAGAACCTGATGAAGGTAAATTTGAAAGGTAAGCTGTTATTAGGTTCATGAGAATTTTTTAAACCAATAAACAAAAAAAATATTGGTTTTTATTCTCTGTGTGGTTAGAAATTACTGGAGGATTTTAAACAGAGCTGTAGGCTGTATAATATTTAATATCAGGCTGGATAATATTTTAGTATTATCCAGTTGATTTAAAAGGACTACTACAGCTTGTGTTTAGAGGAAAGAAGGTCCTTATTACCAAACTTTAGCATGGAAATTTTTACCTCTAGGAGACTAGCAAAGCAGAAAGTGCTCAAGCTGCCAAATGGACAGAAACTTCAAATTACTTCTCTAGGCATTGAATGGGAAATATGATTTGGTGTCATTTATACCATATGTGTGGTAATGAAGAGTAAAATAAAGTTGCAATATTGACTGAGGAGTGGAGAAAAAAGCCCCATAGCTTTAAAATTCATAGAAATGTAACATATTTATTGTAAAATTCAAAAAAAATGGAATAGTTTTTAATTTTTGATCATTTATAACAGGGATTATTATTAGTTTTTTTTATTGGTATTGTCATGATATTTCATTGAAACTTTCTACAGTTCAGGATAAATGTACAAATAAAATACATGCACATCTCTGTGCATGCACACACACACATACACACACACGGAGAAAGGAATACAGAGAGAGAGCAACAGTATATGTCTTTCTATCATTGTGCAAACTCTCTTATGCCTAGAGTTTACACTAAAAAATTGTTTCCAAAACAGTACTATTTCTCTGCTATGATTCTCATAATCTAATTAGGAGATTGGATCTATAGAGAGGTATAAAAATACTTCAAGGTCATTGTCCTTAATTTTATTTTCTTAAAAATAAATAAAACAAACTTCGATGATGGATATAAAACTATTCAAATAGTAAACCTACATTATTGAAAATTCACTCAAACTGCACAAGTGACAAGAATCTCACATGCAAAAGATTTGAAATTCGTGCCACCTTAGTATAATAAAAATATTATGAAAATTGTGAATGCAGAAGAAATAAATATCAATCTTCTTGAGAATATTATTTCTTTGAATGTTGAGGAAATTGAGTTTATATTCTTAGTAATAGCTAATTATGTGAATACTCCAGTGAATGTGGCAGAATGGCATGGAAAATAGTAAATAAAAATTTGTGAAGATAACTTAAAATGAAAAAATGGAATAACAAAGTATAAATATAAGACTTAAAACAATTATATAACATTTTGTTGTGCATAGAGATCTTTGTGGATATTACTTTAAAAAGTAGCAAGAAGGAAAGACTTTTTTGAAAGAATCAGGGTTTCTGATTCATATGATCTAGAATGGGGTCCAAGAAACCTACTTAAAAAATAACATATTTCAAATACTTAATGAGCATACTTTGTTAGACACTGATCTATGATTTTTGAAGAAAATAAAATTTTATATTTTATATAATTAGTTTGTCAACTGTTTAAATGCAACCAGCACTACTGCTATTCAAATGAAATCAGCACTAATGTAATATTTTCAAAATTACCTGGTAAAATGAAAACCTATTTATTATACTATTGACCACAAATACATATTGATTACATTTATTTTAAAACTGATAATTACAAGAACTGATTATACGTTGGGAGCTGCAGGTGGCAAAAGAAGAATGTACAGAAGAGATTGGGAATGGCCTAAGCCAGAGACATATACTGAACTTGGTGAGCATGTACTGAACTGTTTATTATGAGTTTTGGTTTCCCTTATGTACTTTTGTAAAGGAATGATTACAATGTACCAGTAAGGAAGGAAGAAACCCAGGTTCCAGTGTTATGCAGCACGTGGGGTAATTCTTTCATTACCTAACAGGAAAAACACCTGAGGGAGTAAATGCCTTTATCTTTCAGGGACATGTCTCTTTGGTAGGATATTTCTAGGAGGTTAGGGGGCTGCCCTCACAGATAAGAGACTTGCTGAAACCATTTCCTGAGGCATAACTCTTATCTATTTTCAACACCCCACAAAATATATTAAATAACTTTTAATCTGGTATAAAATGAACAAAACTCATATTTTGAATTATTGAAAACTAGAGTTTTAGATGATTTTAAATCTTCTATGTGAATTGTATCTAACATATGAGACATAAACATTCAGTTTTTAGAAAATATAAGTGCTTGAATTAGGGGATAGGTAGGGAGATTCAGAGAAAGAGTCAGAGAGAGAGGAGGAAGGAAAGGAGAGAGAGCATGAGTCTACACAAAAGGAGATACTGATTTAAAGGAAACTTAAAAGCTACTTAGTTGATGATAAGAATTAAATGAAGAATAAGGATATTATTTTCAGGGACACATCACACCTGTAACTACATAGATTACAGTTGGATAATTTTTGCTTTATAACATGTTTTGAAACTTCTTATAGTTTCTATCATAAAATTGTTGAAATGTGGTTTTGTTGTGGCTGCTGGTGGTAGTGATAATGGATATGATGGTGTTGTGATTATTATCATTTAGAGTAGAGTGTCTAAAGAAAATGTTATTTTATTTAGAATTCACTCTTTTGAACAAGACCTTATCCATCTGCCTTTTTCTACCAGATATTACATGTGTATTCTACATTTTCTTTATATTTTAATAAATGATTTAAATTATCACAAGGAAGAGTACCATACTGACAACCCAACATAGTTATATTGTTCTTTCCCAATTTCTGCTTATTCTTCAAGAACAGCAGGGTGAACTTGTGTAGTAAAACAATGAGATAAAAAATACATACGCATTTTGCATAAAGAAAATAAAGATGTTCTCTCAGTTAACAAGCTATAATTCAGAATACATGACTAGAAGAGCTTTTGTTGTTCCTGATCTAACTAACCCCTTATCACTTGAACCAAAATGGAGTCATAGAAAATGGAACTGAAGTGCCTATTCTGGTTAACTGGACAACATTCAAAAGCAAGATGTATTCAGTTTTGTTGCAGTTGTTGAACTCAAATTTTAGTTAAGCCATAACTCAGCAATAAAAACAGGCAATGAACATCGACCAACATATATATTTTTTAAATTAATTAATTAATTTATATATAAACTTCACAACATTGTAATCCCAGGGTTACCCCTCGCTCCCTTCCCCCCCCTTCCCTCCTGCTCAAAGTTGTGCATTTCACTTTGGTGCTTAGCTTGTTTTGACTTTTCCTCAAGTCTTTTGTTTATTTTTTCACTATATCCCATATATTAGTGAGGTCATTTGGTTTCTGTCTTTTTCTTTATGACTTGTTTCTGCTAATATGATTTCTTCTAAGTACATCATGTTGTTATAAATTCATTGAATTTGTCATTTTTAATTGATGAGTAATATTCCATTGTGTATGTATACCACATTTTTTTCATCCAGTCATCTGTTTTGGGGCATTTACGTTGCTTCCATGACCTTACAATTATAAATTGTGCTGCAGTAAACATCAGAGCACAGGTGTCACTTTGCACCCACAATGAGGTTGCTTTTGGGTAGATTCCCAAGAGAGCAATTGCTGGGTCAAATGGTAATTCCATTTTCATTATTTCGAGGATCCTCCACACAGGTTTCCATAGTGGTTGGACCAGTTTACTTTCCCACCAACAGTGTAAGAGTGTTCCTTTCTCTCCACATCCTCGCCAGCACTTGTTGCCTGTTCTTTGGATGTGGGCCATTCTTACTGGTGTAAGGTGGTATCTCATTGTAGTTTTGATTTGCATTTCCCTTATTGCTAGTGATAATGAGCAATTTTTCATGTGTCTGTTGGCCATTTGTATTTCCTCTTTGGAGAAATGTCTTTTTAGTTCTCCCCATTTTTTGATTAGGCTTTTTGATTTGCTTTTGTTTAGTTGTATGAGTTCCTTGTGGATCTTTGATATTAATCCCTTGTCACTCATGTGGAGGGCAAATTTTTTTTCCCATTCGGTTGGGCATCGTTTAATTTTTTCTGTTGTTTCTTTTGCTGTACAGAAGCTTTTTAGTTTTATGTGGTTCCATCTGTTTATGTTTTCCTTCAGCTTTTTGCCTTTTGTAGATGTTTCTAGAAAGGGATTTCTATACTGTAATTCATGGAGAGTTTTGCCAAAGTTTTCCTCTATGTATGCTATGGTTTCAGGTCTGACCT
The DNA here is from genome assembly GCA_004024945.1 of Uropsilus gracilis. Classification (NCBI taxonomy): domain Eukaryota; kingdom Metazoa; phylum Chordata; class Mammalia; order Eulipotyphla; family Talpidae; genus Uropsilus; species Uropsilus gracilis. The sequence continues at coordinate 2,831 of PVHY01007749.1, read as the reverse complement.
CTAAGTCTCTTATCCATTTTGAGCTGATTTTTGTACATGGAGTAAGGGAGTTTTTTTGGTTCATTTTTTTTGCATGTCTTAGTCCAATTTTCCAACATATATATATATATATATATATATATATATATATAGCCTTCTTTATTTGCTAACCTTTTAAATCTTGCCCCCAATCACATTCTTAGAGAAACAAATTTGAGGTTTTTCTGTTGTCTCTTTGGCAGCAAACTTACAATAAAATTCCTTATTTTCTCAAACCCTGGTGTAAATAAATTGAACTTTATATACTTCCAATGTTCATTAATCATTAGTACCAGAGATTGTCAAACTATGTGGATAGAGATACAGTGTAAGCTCCTTGAGTTCCTTCTAAGGTTCACTGCATCTCATAGAACTTACTACTAACAATGGTTCTCAACTTCATCTTATGTTATACATGACTGTTTCAATATGTCTAATCCACACAAGTTTATCTACTGATATTGTTTCAAATTTGTTATAAAGAATATTTCTGTATAGCAACTCACCATATTTTATGTAGCTGTGTTCATTGCTTTACATGGCATTTGTCTTGAAACATGTAACTTTAAGCAACCAGTAGTTTTTCTGAGGTCAACAGCTCCTTGGCAATATTTTTTATAAATCCCATAGACATTTAGTTACATAGATTTTATAGAAATTTTATTGATAATTTACAAATATTAGAAACAAAACATCCTTCAATAGGTAAGTGAACAATTTAAATATCTATGCAATAGAATATTATTTAATGACAAGGATTTAGCTATCACGTTATGAAAAACATGGAAAAAGTATACATGCGTACTTCTTAGTGAATTTTGAAAGGCTATTTACTGTACAATTTCAAGTATAAAATATTCAAAACTTGTGAAACTTAGAGACTCCCAGATTAGTATTTTCAAGCACCTAGCGGGAGTACAGGTGGTATAAATAAATGAATCACAGGAGATATGAGGGAAATGAAATCATTTTGTATGATAAAGCAAGGGTGGATACATAACATTCGTCAAAACTTAGAAACTGCAATAAGAGTAAACACTGACATGAACTATGAACTTAAGTTAGTGAATAATGTATAAGCATTGACTCATCAGTCACAACAAATATACTCTAAACTAAAACATAAACTGGGAAAGAAAGAGGAGATAATGGGAACTCTACATAGTGTGTCTAATTTTTCTGTAAACATTATTTCTCCAAAATTGAAGCTCATAATTGAAAATTGATGGAAACAAAAGAAGAAATAGGTAAATTCATTTTCTGTTTGGAGATTCCAATGTTTTCATTTCAGTAACTAAAAGATCAAGCAAGGGAGATCAGGATATAGAAAAGCTGTTATGAATAAGATTGATCCAATAAGACAAGTATAGTGGTTCCATTCAATAATTGCAGCAGTACATTTTCATAAGAACGCAGGGAACATTTGTTAAGATAGACTGAATTCTAAGTCATGGGTTGACTTCAACAATTCCAAAACTGTTCTATAAAATATTCTGTCAGAGCTAACAGAATTAAACTGAAAATCAATCATAAGAGATAGTAGGAAAACTCCAAGTATTTGCAAATTGAATAAAACATAAAATAGCAAGATGAGTTGAAGAAATCTCAACACAAATTTAGAAATATTCTCAATCATGTAAAAACAAACACAAAACCTAAAAAATATGTGGGATATAGAGCAAACAGAACTTAGAAGAAAGTTTAAATCATTAAGTGAATTCATTAGAAAAGAAAAGCATCAATAGTATTTTTTTTCTACCTAGGTAGACTGGAAAATAAAAGAATACTTCAAGCCTACTGCAAAGCGAAAACGGATAATAATATTTACCACAACTCTAAAGCAACATTAATGTTAATTATATGCAGCAAAAATAAATGAAATTGAAAATAGGGAAATAAGAAAGAGCAAAGCAAGATAAAGTTGGTTCTTTGAGATCAACAAATTTTTAATTTGGCAAAGTGTAATAACAATAAGAGATAGAAGACAGAAATTAGATATCAGAAAAAAAAAAGCAGTTATTAATACCAGCACTATAGGCACTAAAATAATACAGGGATATAGTGAATAAATCTATGTTCATTTGGAATAAATTATTTTTAAAAATCCAATTTCATTTAGGAGATAAGTTTCCAAGTTTAACACAAAAAGAAACAAATAATGTGATTTTTGTAAAGTCAGACATAGTCAAGTACAAAAAGTTTATCCGGAGAGTTTCTGGGGGGACTGCTGCTCTCCTTGCATCAGGTTTTCTGCACAGCAAAAGTGTTGCAGATTCAAGAAAGAACTATCAAGAATTGGGTCCCCAGCTCCCCACAATATACACGAATTTGCTTGTATTCCTAGTTTTATCCTAGGAATAAAGAAGCTAGACAAAAATGCTTCTGATGCATCAGCTGAACACCCCCGTTTTGGATGGAAAGAAACACTTTAATTTTCCTTTGCTTGATCACTAAGTTTTCCACTCTTGTACCTTCTTCTGGCTCCCTGGATCCATAAAATTGCTGGTGTCTTCTTTTAGGGATCCTTCATCAGTAAGAACATTCTCCTGAAAGTGGTAAAAAAGAGACTTTCTGACTTGACTTAACTGTTTACCCCTATCTGCTTGCTTCTTTTTCCAAAGCAGGCTACAAGCAGTTCCTTTGCAATTACCTTTAACCTTAACTGGATACACTTATCTGCCTGCTACTCTCTACAAAGCAGGCTACACACTCTTCATTAGCATTTTCACTGATCACCTTTACCATTGATATGCAAAAGCCAGCCAACTGCTCTCTGCTTTCAGCTCCAAAAACTGCAGAAAAGAAAAACTTTA
>PVHY01007748.1:0-65508 GCA_004024945.1 Uropsilus gracilis | reverse complement strand
CATTTAGGGTTACCTTTAAATAATTCCCAAACTGATAACCCTAATCTGACTTCTTTTAAGCTTGATTGACATTTCTCCCTGGATATGTTCCTGATACATTCATTCCAACACAACCACAGCAGAGATTATTTCCTTCCACCCAAATCAGTTCTTCCTCCAGATTTCCTGCTTCCAACTAATTGGCATTAGCCCTCACCCAGGCTCAAAACATATTTTGACTCTTACCTTCTTCTGTACTCTAATTTGTCAAGCCTTTCATGTCTCCATGCATATGACAATCCTTTATCCCCTTCCATTACTTGAGTCAGAGCCTTAGTACTTTGTGCTATCTCCTTGCCTTTTTAGTTGAGTCCAGTTTACTATCGACAGTGAAGTAAGATTAACCTTGCTAATGCACAGTAATCAGACTGCTCTTTAGCCTCAAATTACTTAGTTTTCCCCACAGTCCTCACTAATAGGTACAATATTTTCTAGGTCTTCCAAAATGTCAAGTACTCACACACTGGTTATAGGAAAAATGGAGTAAGTTTGGCTCTTTTTCACCACCTGCCACCAGCCTCTACGGCCACCACTGGCAGCTTTGTTTTCTCCTAGGTTTCATGTGATAATGTGTGACTGCAAAAAATGTTCAGAGCAGGAGTATGAGCATAGGGTACCCAAACTGAGAAGTTAGAGAGTAAGGGGTGTGCACTTATATAAATTTGTACACCTGGGCTGAGAGCTTGAGAGTGGAGAGAGAGAAGTCAGAGAGAAGTGAGAAGAGGAAGCATGAGATGGGGAACATGAGGGGAGTGCACCAGGGAGGCTTAGTCACTCCCCTATTCTCAGCCTCATTGCTTCCTTGATTTCTGGTCTGCCTTTTTACTGGGTCTCCCTTTTCATCATAAACAGTTAGATCTACCAAAGGCTCCAAGATTCCTCTTCTGTTTACCTGATCTACCAGGAACCTGCTTGGTCTGGGACATCTGCCTCTGCATTGCCATATCTTTTCCTTACTGTCATATCCATGCCCATATTTCAACCAGATTGTTTTTATCTTTGGTTGTTGCTTAGATTTTGCTTAACTTTTTCTGGTCAGGGAATATCCTTTCCCTCATCTCTGTTGAAAGAAAGATTGTTTAGGTTGTAATCTCTTAACATTCTTTGCTAGACTTTAGTAATCCACACATCACTTTTCATCCTTTTGTCAAGGTTACTTACCATACTTTGTATTATAGTCATTTGTGTACCTTCTTAATACCTCCTACTAGATGTTAAACTCCTACTGTGTGGGAACAGCTTCTTAACTGTTTCTCCTTTGCTATGCAGCAGTTAGCACAGATACTCAAGAAATACTGATTAAAAATAATTAAATGAAATTATTAAGGCTGTTCATAGTTTCTTTCAGTGAAAACTTCTTGCAAGCTCTTCCTATTAGGTTAACTACTTCAGTGTCATTAAAAATATAGAAGTACAATAAACTTTCCAGAGATGTGACCGTGAGTACAGTGATGCTCCAGGGATGATTGGTGTTACCTTTTTAATCTACAACATATGTCTAATCTACAATATATGGCTGCAACAATAAAGTTTCTGCTTGAAGTGAGTGCCAGAGTCCCACAATAGAGACATTAGTGGATTTCTGCTGTGGCAGTGTAGGGTTATCTCTCTCTCTCTCTCTCTCTCTCTCTCTCTCCCCTTTTATCTTTTAGATAAAAGATTTCAACAAAGGATGGTATTTTAAATTTTAAGATGAAAGTTAATGTATGTGAAATCAGTGTGGATTTACAAATATTAAGTAAATCCGACTACCTTTATCCTTTAATCTGTTGAATGAAGATGATTAAAAAGAAGGGATTAATTTTATTCACATTAAAAGAGAGCCATTTTAAGGCAATTTGATTCGAATCTGCTGGTATGTTTTACATGGATTATATTCACAAGTATTAAAATCATGCACTTGTAGTTGAAAAGTTATGATTAACCTGTCCCTTAGCCTTTCAGCAAGTTGAGCTTGTGAAATTTCACACAACAAAAGAATTTGGGAAAAAACAAATGTACATAGGAATTATATTACGCTTTAGTTTGCTACTGTTTATAAGTTAGGGTTCTATTCAACCTAATAGCATAAGTACATGGATGGACTTGGTAACCCAATCTTGGGTCTATAGCTTCTGCTGCTGTTTTCTCCCTCCCTGCCTCCACAGGTATTTTTTCAGTTCTTAATTTTATTTAGGCATCGGGCTAGCAACCAGCAACGCAGTGAATACTGCAGACTCAGAAGCACCCGATTGGAACCTCTAATCCCTTGGGCTCTTTAGGTATAGACCTATGTCATGAGCAGAATTTTTAATTTTTGCAAAAGAAAATTTGTAATAATCTTAAAGAGAAAAGTCAGACAGTTCTTGTTCAAATTGATAGTCATTTCAACAATAGTCATGATTTTAAGCTTTAATAGTGTAAAAATCCTCCACTCAGAACACAGACCTTAATCTGAGTCTCAGTTTGCTTATCTCTGTAAATAGGGATGTTATGAAAAGGAGAGGTAATTAATGTTTAGCAAGCACTTTGATATTTATGTTCAGTGACTATAAACAGTTATTAAAAAAAAGTCACTGTACAGGTCAGAAAGGCAGGTGCAGTGGCATGGCCAAAAGGAGGGCCAGAAAAAGTCTTTTGAAGAAAGGAAGATACATGTGGAAAAGTTCTAGTTCTGATCAAACATGTTATTATTACATGTTTACAGTGGGGATTCCAGCTGTAGATTTTTACACAATTCAGAAGATTACAAAAAGCGAGATAAGCTCTGTGTATGAACAGCAGTAAGTTGATTATTTCTTGAGAACCATGTTGTGTAGACAGTGCCATCCATTTAATGCTGTATGGTGAGGTATCGTTTCATGAATAAGCAGCAAGCAGTCTTCTTTGTATTTTATCTTGAATGGTGGGGATAGAGTGGGAATTGAAGTTTGGTGTGGGGAAATGTTTGAATCTGGGGCGGTAGTTCCACTCTCAGCACTGCTTTTGCTAATTACCTAAGTGAATGTGAAGTTTCTTTCTGGGACAGTTAAGTTTTGAGGGTGTAGAGTAGATTTATTCAAGCCTAATAATAAAAACAATCTGATCTGGAGAGCAGTAGCAGAAAATACTAGGTAAAATAAGATTTATTGTGAAATGAATTTAATGCTTGTGTTGCAGCAGAAGTGTACGCTAAATCTAAATTATGAATGATATATAATTTTAACAGGATTTTATAAATTACTTGAAATGGTTCCAGCCATTATATTTTTCTGTAAGTAAAGGTTCAGTTGCTATCAAATGCTGATGTTTTGTCCTTACTTATTGTTATAGCCCTCCACCAATAGATCCTTTTCCCCTGCTTCCCTGTGAAAAAAGAAGATAATAGTATAGATTGGATCAGCAGTTGGGTGGATGTGCTGTTAGTCCTCTGGAAAAAAAGCTATTCTTAGAATACTCTTTTAAAAATGCTTTGTAATTTCATCTGGCTGAAAAAATACTTTTCTAAATTTGAAGACAACTTCTGAGCAGAGGGAAAAAAATGTAAACCATGCATGGCACATTTACAAATTCTTTGAAAAAACTGTCTATGAAGGTCTTAGGGGTGACTATTTATCCCTACACCCCCCTAAGTCACATTGCTTTTTTACCCCTGGAGAGTAACCATATTTCATTATTTGTGTTCCTTTGGAATCATATGAAATGATAATTTAACGTTTCAGATGTGGCTAATCTACAGGCCTTGCTTCCTAACTATTAACATGCATGGCATGGGCAGGCTTAAATGTTTCCAGGTGTGATTGAAGAACTTGGATGGTAAATTACTCTTAGATTATCTTGACCACTGTAATTTACTGCAAAACTGCAGCTTTGGCATAAGCAGTTGAAAACAGTATGTTAATATTAGCTCTACTTGCGACACATTTTATGTTAAATAAATTAACTGTCTTCAAATAGTTAAGTGTTTTTATAATACTATATTAGAACTATGTTTTGTCTTTGAATGCTTTAAGTTCTGTTAATAAACAGGCCTTGATTACATAATCTAATTTGTTTTATAAGATTTACTACTGTTTGGGCATTCTTCCCCCTGCTTTTTCTGTCTCCTAACTGTTGAACTCTTTGCCCCTCTTAGTCCCATTTCCTCCTTCTCATCCAGAGAGAAGACATCTTTTCTCCATCCCATGGCTTGTTTCAGATTCTGAAATGGAGTCTCATTTTCCTCTAAAAAAGAGTCACCATTAATCCTTGTGAAAGAGAGCCCATTTAAAACTTCATTTTTGTTAGTAGTAAAAATACTAGATGTAAAGGGTTTGTTGTTATTGGCGACTTAAGAGAAGCTGTGTTCTATTTTGTAGAAAACGGGAGGATGGAAATATCCCCAGCAAAGGTGGTAGGTGAGGTCAGATGAGATGCGGCAGTCTGGCCCAGGGTCAAGAATTGCCCACTAGTTAGCTTTGCTGCTTCTCACTACGCATGTGTGACTCACTTCTCTTAAACTTAAGGCACCTAGCTTCCAGTCTCCTTTATCATGGTCTTAGTGTCTCTCAAACTTGCCCTGACCCATCAAATTTCCTAAAACACGTCCTCCATCTTCAGAAAGCCCTCTCTCTAGTCCTCTGGGAATCTCATCTTACTCTCTGGGAGACACAGTATTCTCTTCTTACTATTCAGTGGTGGGAGCAATGTCTTGTAACACTCTGTATCTAGGTGAAGGATGAGTAGATTGCTGACACCCCTCTGGGGATTTTGCATTTTCTCACTGAAATGTTTGACTCATGTTGGTTAGCTTATAAATATACTATAATGTAATACAGATAGAATACACGTATTAAAGTTTTTTTTTTTTTTTTTTTTGAGACTAGGTCTCACTGTTTTTGCCCATGGAACTGCAGGCTTACGTTGCCTGGGGTACCACAGACTCAAGCAATCCCCAGCCTCAGCTTCCCAGGTACCTGGGATTACAGGTGCACGCCACCGCGCCCAGCTATTTTTTGGGACTAGGTCTCGCAGTGTTGCCCTAGCAGGACTTGAACCGCCATCACTAGCCCCAGCCACTTCATAGGCTGAAGCTTACAGGCATGAGCCACCGTGTCCAGCTGGTTTCTTTTTTTATTTTTGAGACTAGGTCTCACTATTTTTGCCTGTGGAACCGCAAGCTCATGTTGCCTGGGGTACCACAGACTCAAGCAGTCCCCAGCCTCAGCTTCCCAGATAGCTGGGATTACAGGCATGCACCATCATGCCCAGCTATATATTTTTGGAACTAGGTCTCATTACATACCCCTGGCAGGACTCAAACTGCGATCCCTGGCCCCAGCTGTGGCTTCCTAGGCTGCTGCTTACAGGCATGCACCACCATGCCCTGCCTTAAAAAGGTTTCTTTTGCTGACTAGAGGCAACCTGATTTTCATTTATTACTGCTCTTATTAGAAGGTGATCCAAGTTTGAAACAGTCAAAATAAAATGGATTTGAAATACATTTTACTAGAAGATTTTGTTCTTGTGGAATTAATGTTATATGCCTTCACTTTCATTTTTTTTCTTAACTCTGATTAAAAGTTTTAAAATAAGATATATTCTTAGTGAAAGAAAAAAAAAGAAATATTTTGTTCTCAGAATTTTTCATTGATCACCCTGTTTAATGTAAATGATTACTTTAGATTTTGGATCATTTTTGAGATGGTAATGGCATGGAAAGATTCATCTTTTTTTGTTGTTGTTTATTATAGAAAGTATGCTACCTATGACTAAATGAAACTTAAGGACCAGGAAGGGTGTACACGGAAATTTTGCACTGATTTCTTTTATGAAAAATGCACTTGAAAGGAATATTGGATCTGAGACATTCAATAAAAGTTTCAATTCTACTAGTGACTTTGTCCTTTGAAAAATGTTTACTTTGGTATTATAACTATAGGCATTTACTAATATATTTTCAGTGATTACTGAGATAATTCAAAGTTTATTGACCATAGGAGGATATTAAATATTTATCTTTTCTGCTTAGTGCCAAGAGTGAAATAGAATATAGGTTAATGCTTAATGGCTTATGGACTGTTATATCTGAAATGCTATCTTCATGTACTTTATCCAGTGGCATTACTTGTTTTTTGTATATGTCAAAAAGCATATTTGGAATCTGCCCTGCATAAATTTTGCTTCCTAGCTAACAAATATTCCAGAAGTTAATTGCATTGAGGGGTGTATGTGTGTAGGTAAATAAGTAACTGCAGAGGGAGAAAAGTGTGGAAGTTGTGGGCTAAGAGAAATGTCCACATTTTTAAAGTCAAGTGGAATGAAATGATAATGTATTAATGAATTCTGACAGACCAGCAATATCTAATACATTCCAGAATATTATATGGTTGGCAGTAATTCAACATGAGAATCTATATGTTATAGATTAGGTTAGTACTAGGATGATCTGTATAATAGATACATACTATGCATACATATAATCTGCAATAAATATATTTAATTTTTATATATTAGCATGATCAAAATTAATAATGTATTTCTAGATATACAGAGAAAGAAATTATTTAGGTTTATTCAAAGTAATGATAGTGCAGTGTTAAACTAAAAATGTCTTAACATAAAAGTAATTTTATTTGGTATAAACATTAGGAAAGAAACAGAATAGTATTTGCAATTTTTAAACTTTAACTGGTAGAATTATTTTGAATAATCCAAAACTGAATCTTGAAAATTGGCATAAAAACTTCAGTAAAGTGGCCTGACTTTCTACATGTCTTAAGAGATTATTTGAAGCTTTTTGCCTTGTTTCCTATTAACTTCGAAGATCTAAAGATTTCACTAATGCAGTTAATCCTAAAACAAAGCAGATATTTTGAATTCAAAAATTATAAAGAACTTAATTTAAATGTTATTAGTTTATTAAAACATTTAGAAGAGACTGGTTGGTTGGATAAACTTTATGTGATACCGTTTGATATAAAATGTTAGATCCATAATTGAATTCTACAGTGGTTAAGATAACAAACTTAAAACTTTAGAATCATTTTGAAAATTAGTAATTTTTTTTTTTTTTTTTTTTTTTAACGAGAGAGAGAGTCCCTTGACCCTTTTCCCCACCCCTAAATCACTTGGGCATTTGAAGTTACTGTTGTAGGAAAAGGATCTGCATTGAATTAAAATTTTTGTGTAATTGAAAAGGAACATTTGCACATTGAGGAACAACCATGGTGTGGAACATGTATTATTAAGCATAATGTGTTTGGCTATAGGAAAATTTGGCGTGTGTGTGTGTGTGTGTGTGTGTGTGTTTGTCCTTCCTATAAATATCTACCAGTATTGTGGAAAATTAATTTATTCCCCGTAGTCTTTTTCACCAGAAGTTAGAACTCACAAATTAAAGAATATAAACAAGTGTGAAGTTAGTAAGTACTATTTTAAGTATCAAATAGAAACATGGGTAATCTTGGTTTACTTATTGTTAAAATAATATTGTTGGTAATTAGCAAGTTAATTCAGACATCTTTTTTGAGCATGCATCATTGCAATACAGCTTTATTGACTTCTTAGTAATGGATAATTAAATTTGTAGTTACGCATGTGTATATTGAGGAATATAAGCATTTAAAACTTGGTTGAGATATCAGGATTTCATTGACTGTCTTTGTAGTATTTCCATTTTTGTAGAACTTAAGATACCTGCTTATTTATTTTACAGTCATTTGTATGTGTTCATAGTGGTTCAAGCATTGTTCTAAGTCTTTCCTTAACATTAACTCATTACTTAAAACCTGACTAGCAGCACCATGAAGTGGGTATGATTACTATCCCTGTTTTGCAGATGGCACAAACTGTTGGGAACTAGCCTAAGGTTCTGCAGCTAGGGAGTGGGCAGCCATTATTCTAGCTCAGCAGGCTGCTTCCAGTCTGTGTTGTTAATGACTATGCTCTGCTGCCCCTCTAGAAAAGTCTTCCTTGGAAAGTTGACTCCAAATTATTTTCTTTGTCAGGATCCCTTCTTTCCATTCTTTCACTTACACACTTGAACAAAGGGTCCTGGTAAAGTTATGTTGGCAAGAGTTACTTTTTACCATCTTGCTCTTTTCAGGGAGGTAGGTAGTGTGATAGCTTCTGAGCGTGAGTCGCCCTGATCAGCTTGGTGAGTTGTCATTCACAAGCTCTCATAATTCTACAGTAGAAAGTTGCTTGTGTCAAGAAAGAATTCTGTTTCTTTTGTCCTGGATCTCTGGGGCTGAGAATGAGAGTTGTGTTCAAGTTTATTGAAGAAGCTAGAATATCATTGCCTGAATAAAAATGTGAGCCTCATTTAAGTATTACAGGTTCCAGTACTGAGGGAGCTGCTGTTTTCAAGGACAACTTTTCTAGTGTGTTCCAGACCTAGTTATAGCAGGATTTCATTTGAGTATAATTAGTGATTCACTTCGGCAATGTTTGGGAAGCCTGTAGTGTATGTATAGGAGTTCTAGACTAACTCTTAAAGTTGTCAGTATTTGGTCCATACCAGTTATTAAAAAATGTTAACAACTTTACATTAGCACTAAGCATAAATTATTTTATGAGCAGCTCCTTATCCATGATAACTTTAAATTATAATTTACCTCCATCAGTACTTGTAGGGCATTGTTTGTCTCTCAGTTTTAGCTGCTTTGAAAGATGATCTTTTCATGTCCTCTATTAGGCAACTTTTGAGTTACTTTTAAAAACAAAAACAAACAGAACACTCTCAGTTGTACATCTATGTTCATAGGGGCATCATTCATACCGACCACAAGGTGGAAGCAATCCAAACTTCTATTGACATGAATAAACAAAAAGGATATATACATAGAATGGAATACTATTCAGCCTTAAAAAGGAAGAAAATTCTGACATGCTACAGTGTGGATGAATCTTGAGGACAGTATGCTTAGGTAAATCAGTCACAGAAAGACATAGTGAGTGATTGCATCTCATGAGAGTAGTTGGATATAACAGAAAGTATAATGGTAGTTTATAAGGTCAGGGGGCAGTGGGAAAAGGGAATATGGAGTTATTTATGGAGTATAGAGTTTCAGTTTTATAAGATGAGAAGAGTTCTAGACATTGTGCAACAATGTGAATGCACTTAACTCTGCAGAACTGTACACATAAAAATGGTTAACATGGTAAATTTTATGTTACATATATTTTAACACAATTAAGCAACAGCAAGCCTCTTTTAGATTTAGTGTACAAACTGTTCAGATGTTTTAATGTAGGCTTTAATTATTGGTAGCATCTGGCTCTACATGGTTGAGAGCAACTGGCTCAGCTCAGCTTTCTAGAATAGATGATGTGGTGTAAATGTGTATGTGTTTATATCAGTCTAGGAAAAACTTATTGTGAAAGTTGAAGAAAGGGATAAGTGATCATGGGGTGCAGTGTGAGCAGAGCTTGTGGAAACATGAATGAGTGGAATATGTTTAGGGTTAATGAGAAATTGATCAAGGCTTATGTAAGTAGAGGACTGATCTGACCAGAGAGGAACAGTGTGTATTAAGTGCTCTCAGCAACTATATATTAAGTGCTATCAAAAGTCTCTGTTTTCATAGTATCTAATTTTTTGATAATGTAATTTTTGTCATTTTGCGTGTATTTTATACCTTATATTGACCTTCTAGAGTATTTGATTGGCTTTTGCTAAGGGTTCAGATGCCACTCATTTATTGGTATTTATTATAACAGGTATTTCAGAAGAAGATACCATACTATTATTATGATTGATGTAAAGATAAATCAGTACCCTATACCTTAACAAATATGAGGGTTTTAAAGAGAGAATAAGATGTGTCGACCAATATAACTAAAATACAGGGAAGTCTGATAAGCAATCTAAAGAAAGTTATGGAAACACAGACTAGAGATGTAATTCTCAGATACGAGGTTTAAGAAGGATCATGAAGAAGTGGGTGTAGAACCCCAAAAGGTTATTAATAAGTAGAGAGGTTATTAATAAGTAGAGAGAATGGGGATAACACTGTGATACAGATAGATACAGGGAAAGTCAGGTGATCATTACGAGGAAACACCAAGAACTCAGTGTTAGTTAAGAGCAGTCTGCATGTTGGTTATAGCAAGAAGAATACATTGCACATTGTGGTCAGATCATGGAGAATTTTGAATATCTTTTTACAAAGTTTGAGCTCAATTATGTAAACAGTAGAGAACTATTGAAAGTTTTCAGTGTGGTAATGACATGTTTTGACACCATCAGAAGTCACATCAACAACTGTGGTGTTAGGAGTAGGAGAGCTGACTTGGTTTCATTTGTGACTGTAGAGGAGAATTTGGTTCATTATTGTACATCTAAAGTAGGAAGTTAGGTTGATAAATAGGCAGATACAAATTAGGCCTTAAAAGTTAGAGAAAGGTGTTTAAAAGTGATTCAGTTCACAGTGGAGCCATTGTGAAAGATTGAACAGCAGAGTTCAACATGATAAAAAAAGATAATTTTAAAAATTATATTAAAAAAAGATATTTTTAAAGGTATTAAAAAAATCAAACGTTTTAACTTAGATTTCATTTTCTCTGAATAGATTGCTGCACACGCTTAAATTCCATTATCTTATCCAGTATATTTGTTGGAAAACTGACAGCAAGATTCTGCACCATGAATGTGCCCTTTCCTTGGTTCAGAACCTGGTTTGTTATTAACTGTTTCTGTGGACTTCCAGAATGGTAACTAACCGCTGTGTGCCTCAGTCCCCTTATTTGTAAAATGAAAGAACAACAGATCTGCTCCTTGGCATTGTTACAAGAAGTGAAATTATATCTGGCATGTGCCAAAACCTCAGATATTTACAGATTTATTATTATTTCTTATTATTTATTCAATATTTTTGGTTAATAAGTAAATATAACAGGATTTGACTTTATTCTTATTTTAGTCAGAGATAAATTTAGCCTGGTCAGAGATTTTGATTATTAGTATTCTTGGACTACTGATTTTTTTCTTAGTCTTTGTATTTACCATCTTTCATTTTTTTTCCTTCTACCACTTTGTGTGAATGTTAGATTATTTTATTCCATATTTTCTCTACAGGCTTGGAAGTTATTTTATCTTTATTTTTCTTAATATAGTATTACTGCTTACATTGATATTTCCTAGTAAAATTTGCTTTAATCAATATCTCTGTACTTCCAATTCTAATTTCTACTTCACCTCCAGTGTTGGTGCAATTCATAATCTTTGTCCTTGGGTATAAGAATAAATCAATTTTTTGAAATATAACATTTATTAAAACTAAAGTTCAAAAAAAAAAGATGACTTGGGCAACTGCTTATAAATGGGCTATATAGATGAGAGAGATTAATTTGTTCAAAGGTTACTGGGCAGTGAAATTATGAAATAGTGTAGTAGCAGCAAAAATAAAAAGAGAAAAATGATGAACATGAAGTAGATAAAATGGTGAAAGGAAGGAGGAAATGAAGATCAAAATTAATAAGCTAATTTAACTACAAGGCACTTATTACTTAGTGATATAACTGGATCTATATTACCCACTCTTAGAACCATAACTCTGCCTTGCTAGTCAGGCAACGGGTATGTTGTCATGAAAAGTCATTGGTGGAAAAGTTTGACTTGAGTAAGCTTATGATGAGACCAGGCTGGCTTTTGAGACTGCCATTGACAAGTACAGAGATGATGGTCATCACAGTGTGATAGCTTTGTTGACTATGACCACAGTTGTGCTCATGCCAGTGGTTCTCAAACTTTGTGCCTTGCTGGCCTGCAAACCTTCATAAACAAATAGAAAATTTGAAAGTTTGTTTCAATTTTGGCTTTCCATGAATATTAACATCATTCTTCAGTGTGTGAAATATAATCTAACTTAGTGGGTATTGACTGGTATTGGAGGAAGGAAATGATTGCTGTTGCTGAACAAGAAGCTTAACTTCTCAGGCCACTGTGGAGGACTGAACTGTGTTTACGGTCTCATACTTGCCCTTTTAGGATTCAAGGAAACTTACTCTGAAGGCAGTCCAGAGTTGGAGTTCTGGGGCTGGTGCAACCTCAGTGATTTTATAGCCCTGGCACCCCCAAGATATACCTTGGTGAATGTTTTTGATTGTTTCTGACTTTGTTCAATTTAATTTTGAGTGTTTAAATTCATTTAAGGCAACTAGTAAGTTTAGTTTTTGAACATTACCCTGGAAGCAGTTGGAGAAAACTGGTCTCTGCTAGCACTTTTATAAATGCAGCAAGCAGATCTTGTAGTGAATAAAGGTAGAGTGAAAAGAAAATGGAATTTGGACTATGAAATCTTAGATTTGAATTATTGTTTTTTCTATGAACAGTGAGACCCCTAGGCATGTTTCTTCACTGAATTGAGTTTCGCAGTAAAATGAAAGTAATAATATTTACCTTTCAGTTCTGTTCTGATGATTAGAAGTTTAAAAAAAAAAGGGGTGGGGGGCACTATATTCCGTGAATAAAAAGAACTTATTCCCCCTCTCCAACATTCAGTAATTTTAGTACTTTACTTCTCTATTAGGCAACCACATCCCAGCTTAAAGCATGTGTTTCCTGAACTATGGACTCCTGGAGTTTGATCTTTAAAGATTAAATAGATGTATATATAATGTTCAGAGTATCAAAGCTAACATTGGCCACTTGTGAGTTATTTGAAATGGAAAATGTTAATATTAAGTATTAAATTTTGCTGTTAAAAATTTATCAAAATTGCAGCAATAAAGCTTATACTTAATATTAGCACATTATGTTTCTTTATATCTACCCCCTTCAAGAACAAACCCTCCTCCCCCGCCCCCAGCAACAAAGTTTATCACTAAAATAGTCAAAGGGGATTTTGGGCAGAATTTTCTATCAGCTTCTACAGAAAATGACTTTTGAAAATCTAGATCTAGGAATAAGTTGGGGAAAAGTTTTAGTCAGACTAGCATTCTTGAAATAGAATAATTGTAATATACTGTGGAAAAAAACTAGCTTTTTTTTTTTTTTAAATTTATTGAGCATAGTTTTCAACCTGCTTATACTTCTACAATTTAAATTCACTGTAGGCTAAACTTGACTCAGATGTTCTCTGGCTAAATGTAATTGTGTTTTTTAACTGAAAGAAAAAAAAAGAAAAACTTAAAAAATTTTTTTTTCTAAAGAGTAAAAAAATAGGGAGTATTTGCTTTGTCCAGTTTTAACTAGAAGCAACTGGGTTGGCTTCATCCTTAGTCCCTTACAGTTCCAGTCACTGTTTACTATGTATTTGGTAGATTTAGTAAAAGAATTGAATTACAAATCTTAAAGTAGGTTTCATCATCACAAAGGTAATTTCTTTTAACTTTAAGGGAACTTTGCATTCTCTTACAACCTTTTACATATCTCTACCCACGTCAGGATGTAAGTCATGGCTTACTCTTTAAAAATGTAGTATGTTTCTCTATGTGAAAACTGCATTTTTTCATACTGCCTTTGCTGGGACTATTAACATCTTAATGGTTTTGTTAACAATGTATTTGCTGCCTCAGTGAATATGAAATTTCATTTTGAAAATTTAAATGTAAGCAGTTATTGATAAAACTTATGTAAAAATTAAAACTTACCTTGAAACGAACTCAAAATGAACTTGGAATAAAGTCTAATTTTTATTTTATGCATAAATATAATTATGCAGAAAAATTGTAGATATAAAAGTAAATTCAAGTGTTATATTTTTTGAAAGGTGATACAAATTAATATATGAACAGTTGTTTTAGCATAAGGAATATATCATTTAATTAGTTATAAATTTTTATAGTGAACTGAATAGAACTGTATGTATACAGTTAATATACTTGAATAGTTATTCAAATTAGTTTGAAACTTTTAGTACACGTTATGCTTGAACAAATTAGAATTTTGAATAGGAATAAATTCAGAAACCCAAACAAACTGTAAGAAAAAAATCCAAAGGTTGAAATGACTTTTTGTGATTATGTATGTCCAGTATTTTATTGTGGTAGGTTATTTTAAGCTTTTTGGCTTTAATATAGCACTCTGGCTACATTAGTAAATACTGTTTCATTTTGTTTTAGTAAGAAAGCTTTATACTGTGTTCCTAAATATGGAAACAATTCATAAATAACTATTTTTAATTTAACCATTATTATAAGAGAAAATCCAGAAAATAATATATAAAAATATAATGCTTTTGATAAAGCTATAATTTAAGCAAGTTTGTATTTTATAGTTAAAAACTCTACTGTGATTTGGTGTATATATATATATATATATATATATATATATTCCTCCTTAGTGTTAGAATTATTTTATTGCTGATTTCTTGCTTTTATACTATATATATCAGACTTTTCCAAATTCTTATTTCTTGATTTTTCCACCATTTCCAACTATTGCCTTTTACCATTGCCATATGCATCCTTTTACCATGTTCCTATTTGATGTGAATAAGAAACCAGGTAATAGTAATTATCAATTCTACATATTTCATAATTCTAATATTAAAGTATTATCCCCAATCTATACCAGCCTATAAAGTTAGGCTGAGAGAAGTTAAATTAATCTTTGAAGGTCATAGTAAGTGGCACAATATAATATGACTCAATTTTTATACATGTGTAAATACACACACACACCCCTTTATACAAACTATGCAGAACAATATATAGAAAATTTCCAGCACCCCAGAAGACTTTTGTGCATACCCCCTTCCCATTAGTGGACACCCAATTAAGCTGATCATGATTCCCATAAATAGATTTCTGTCCCCCCTTTGATTTGCCTGTTTTGAATTTGTATAAAAAGAAATAATATGAAATATATTATTTGTTGTTAGTATTATTTTGCTCAATATTACATCTGTGAGATTATTCATGTTGTGGAGTATAATTTATATTTCTTTTTCACTGCTGATAGTAGTGTTCTGTTTAATAAATATATATATAAAAATTTATTCATTATTGATTCACATTTGGATTATTTTCATTTTAACTGTTGTAAGTAAGATGTTATGAACATCCTTATGCATGCTTTTAATCTTATACATGTTTTAGTGCTTGTTTCTCTTATATACCCAAAGTTGAAGTCGTTGGGTATTAGAAATAATGTACATTGATCTTTCATAGGTATTACCAATTGATTTTTCAGATACTATATAAATTTATGTTCCCACCAGCAGTGTATGGAGCTTCTGGTTGCTCTGTACCTTAGTCACATGTTGATATTGTTTGTCATAGTAACTTTTTCCCTTTCTAACTGCAGTTATCCTGATATCTAGTTTGATGTCAGGGGATATGAGTTGTTTTATATTAAAAAACAGCATGAATTGTCTTATTCATATATAGTGGTTATTTGTGTGAATTATCTTTAAATATTGCTTACTTATTTTTTCTTAATTCTGATTTTTTTTATTGAGTTAGCCTTGAGTGCTGGTAATAATTTCTTTTTGCAGTAAGTATAGTAAACACAATATTCTAGTACATTTTTTATATATGTTCCATATAAGTAAAATATTAAAGATTTCAAGATGGTAAATGTCTTTATTCAAGGAATCATGTTTATCAATACTGTATGCAAAGGAAACTTGGCGAAAAATTGTATCTAAGAGTGTCACAAACTTACAAATTGTTTTATAGAAGAATACAGGGAAGATCTTAATAACAAAAATCAGGACCCTGTTTTGCAGTGAAATATAGCAATTACATATAATCCATAGGTCTTTGTCTAGAATTTTACTCACTAGATGGTTTATATAATATCACAAGAAATTATCCTGCTAAAAATTGAATTGATTAATTCTTGTTTTTCTAAGTTTCGACAGGTTACATGTGTTTCACTTTCCTGTATGAGTCTCAGGTACAGTGATTAGTCAGGCGGTCTCATCTGAAACTAATGTATAATAGTGCTAAGTTGTATGACTGGCCATACCAGTTTCACAGTGTTTTTGTTTTGCTCAAGTAGATGAAAGGTTTATTTAAATGTGGCCACACTGGTACTGCATTCCTGGTGATCTTGGTAGGCTAATGACAATCTTTGTCATAGAAATCAGGAAATGTGGGTTAAGCCTCTGGGATGTATGTAGTACATTTATTAAAATGCTGTCTTCCAAAGAATTGGGGTTTGCTGGAAGCACTTGGTAAGTAGTGCAGCTTAAAAAACCTGTCTGTTGGTGTGTCTCTGTGTGTATTGATTAATAAATCAATCTTATGTTTAGTAAATGCTTTTTATACATCAATGTCTAGTCATATTATCCACTGAATGATTTCTCTTTAGTAAAATTAAAGATGACTGAAAATCCGGGGAAATTTCATTTCACAATTTTGTTGGTTTTATTTAGCTGGAGTGTTTGGTTAGTCATGAACACTGTAATATTTTTGGATTGTACTGCTCCTTTAACTGGTTGGCTTTTATCTGAATTGACTGTCAGTGTTCTGATTAATGCCATTATTTCATTTATTATAGAGAATGGGTTGAACAATCACTTAAAAATTAATATCTTTGAAATACAATCAGTTAAAGCAGTTTGGTCCTTAGCAAGCAATAAGGTATCTTTCAGACAATATTTGAATGTAATGTATTATGAATTTCTTAAAAATTCAGGACAGATGCATGTATGCACTTATGAGGAGAGAAAACATTGAGTATGTTTTTACCAGGCATACTTGGCCAAATTTACTTTATGTACATTCCTTAAATAATACCTTTACTTAAAATGTAAATGAATACACATCAAGATTGTTGTTTATTTGAAGATTGTTTACTTGAAGACTGCTCACGTGTGCTTGCTTTGAGAGGAAAGAGATAAAAAAAAATGAGTATTAATCTCCTTGAGCAAACTTCAAAACTCTATGTAATCCTATAATAAGAATCAAATTCTTTATTAAGTTAGATAAGGAAAGTTTAAGAGCATGTGTTAATTACTGATAAAGAGCTTATGGGGACAGGACTTAGTGAGTTACTGATTGTCCTATCCAAGGGTGCTGTCTCTAGAGAAACCAAGTAAATAGGTTATTCATTAGATTTACACTAAGGTAGCTGAGGTTTCCCCCCCCCCCCCCCCCCCCCCCCGTTAAACTAATAGCAAAATCCTTTCTCCTGTATTTCAAAAAATTTAGTAAGATTAAGACTATGTGTACTTTATACAGAGGTATCACATGCTGATATATATGTGGTAGTAACTTAATTATAAAAGGGTAACAATGTATAACTTGTGTACATACTTACAGATTCACAGTTTGTGTTATGAGTACTAGCAACATTGAAAATAGTATTTCATTAATCCAGTCATGGCTACTAGGATGAACTGAGAAATGTATTTATTATTAAGAACTGTTGACATTTCTGTGGAAATCTGTTAAACCTTAACCCAGTGTTTTTCGTTTTTCTTTAGGGGTGTGGGGAGGTAAGAATAGTACTGGCTGGCTTATTGGTGGTTGCTTTGAGCTGTTTCTGCTCCAAGAATGGTAGGTGTGTCCCAGGGAGAGTAGTCAGCTGCTTAGAATTTTGGTGGTAATGAGGTAGAGGTGACTAAGCTTTGGCCAGAAAGACCAGAGTGCTAGACTAAGTTAGTGGGCCACCCAGGACAGAGATTTAGGAAGTCCCTCATCAGCCTCTGAGAAGAATATATTCTTCAATTAAAAATACAGGTGAGAATTGAAGTATGATCCATTTTCTACCTATCAAATTAGCTAAATGAGTGAGTCTGCCCTTTGTTAATTAGGTTGTAACTAAAGAGCATTTTCATGAACTATTGATTTGTGATGCAAATTGGTATTTTCTGAAAGACACTTGGCTTCATGTATCAGGAGCTTTACAATAAGCTGATTATATCTTTTTAATCGACTTATATTTCGAGAAGTAATTGTATATCCAGATTGGTTTATATATAAAGATTTCATTGTACAGTTTCTATAAACAGGGAAATAGTACTGTTTAACAGGAAAGAAAAGGCTAAGAAAATAGTGATATATTCTTAAAATCACTGCAACAGTAATTGTAAGGGAAAATTGAGCAGTAAATTGTTATATAAGTTATACTTAATGATGTGTGACGATATGAATGGAAAAACACCTTTATGAAACTAAATGAAAATATTAGCTCCTTAGAAATTTGAAAATATTAGTAACTTTATGGGTGTGGGATGGTAAAGAATAATGACATTTTACACTGTTCTTTATTTTCCAAAACAAATGTTTATTATCTAAAATGAAAATCTAAAGAGAACCGTGAATAAATTGACTTTATTTGAAAGAATACTTCAGATATGACGCCAAGTTTGGAAAATGGAAGACTTACCCTAACATCTCTATAGAGCAAGTTCCAGAAAGAGTGAAAACTTTTTGGAATGAGTAAGAGAGAGGGTTTTAATTTTCTTTTAGAACTTGTTGCTCTATGGAGTACCTCGTTTGCATGAGGAAATGCTAGCTCACTTGGTCTGATACCTGATTCTTGATAAATTCAAAAGAATAAAGAGTTCCCATTAACTCTTGAACACAAATTGACAAGATAAACCTTAGCTTATTGTCCTGGAATTAGATAGCATGTCTTGATAAGATGGAGAAATTAAGAGAAATTTGAAGTGAAATAATCACACTAGTCTGGAAAAATGGAATGCTTTATTAAGACAGATTTGGAAAGGGAGAAAATAAATAGTTTTACACTATTTAGGGTGCTCTGTTGGAGGGCCTAGAAGTAGCAGGTGGGAGCCCAGGCTGCCTGGGGAACCGTGTTCATCCCTAGGTTATGTCTTCTATTTCCAAGCTTGGCCTCATATCTGGGTGAAGGTCAGAACTGCCCTGTGATTATTCTGTTAACTTGTCATGTGATATCTATAGTTGTACATACACAATATTCTTTCAGTCTCTTAATTTTAAACATTTTTCCCCTTAAAAACCTGAAAAAAAAAACACACTCATAGGTTCGTACTAAATGACAGAAAGGTTAAGGATTGTTTGGTAGGCAACATTTTTGAAATGAAACAGTTTCATACCCATATAATCAAGTGATTTATCCATTGTTTTATAGAAAAGTGGTGCTGGCAATAAATATCCTAAGAAATGCTCCCCTCCACCCCATGTTGAATAATTAGCAAAGACTTTGGTGTATCAAATAATCACTTGCTTTTATCTTAATAAGTTCATATCAGATTATGATTGCCCTAACATCTTTTGAAAGTTTTCTAATTTTATTATTTCCTATCCCAGGTAATTTTCACTGTGGAAATTGCTTATAGTTCACCCCATGTTGATGTGTTTTCTTACTGTTGCTTCATTCCATATTCAAAGTAATTTATAATTACTTAGTATCTATTAGTCATCCATCATATTCTCTTGTTTTTAAAACAGCAAAACTCCCTGACTCAGAGCTTTCCTAATTGACATCAGTTGTCCACTGACCATTGTGCTTCTTTAGCCAACTATTATACTGAAAAATGTTATATTTTCCTATATGCTTCTTTAATTTCTTATTTCCTTTAGATGATAAACTTTGAGGGCAGGGACTAAGCTTGATCATTGGTGTGTATGCCAAGTTTCTAATACACAGTTGTATATACCATGGAATCAACCTCTACTGGCTAGTTGACTAATTGTTGGAAGTTGTGTGTAGTTTCCCAAAGTGTTTAACATAGTTTGAGTAGTTTATGTATTAGTTAAGTCTGACTCAGTAATTGGCATTCTGTGTTTCAAGTAGTGATGGAATACCTGTTTGTCTATATTGTCAAAAATGTACTTAATTGGAAGTCTTGTCAAGCAATTTAGTGACCAATGTTGTCTGGACTTTGCAACCTAGAAGTGCAAGGGTGAAAACACCTTTAAAGCAAAGTCTTTGAAATATTTCTGAAAGTTTTGAGCATTTCACTTTTGTGCCTCTTAATAGGGGTTGGTTGATGTTTCAAGCTTCCATAATGATTACAGTAATTGCTGTAATTATCACATGCCTGCTATAGGCCAGGCACTACAAATGGGACAGGACTATATGTGCTTTATATATGTTTCTTATTCTCTTAAAAATTCAATTTGGTATATATTATTCCCACTTTATGGATGAAGAAATTAAGATGTAAGTTTAATAATATGTTTTCCTATAATCATATGTGTCTTATTTATAAAAATCTTTAGTTTTCTACAGATGAATGAAAACTAAGTAAAAATGAAGCTCAAAAATTGATGGCATTCTATTATAATAGTCATTACTGTTTCTCATAAATATCAGTAATTGTTACAATAGAAATAAACTAGTATTAATAATCAGTAAGACCTAAGCAAACAATGACATTGTTGGAAGAATTCAGTAAGAACTGTGCCAAAAATACTGAACTATCAAATTATCAGTATACCTAGATTTAATGAAAAGCCTGATTTTCTGTTTCTTGTTACAACAGTTTATAACACCATATAGGTTTCAGGTTTACTGTTTTTGACCTCAGCTACTGTATATCAGGATGCCCAAAACCAAATATCCATTCATAATTCAACACAAACTAGTCATTTCCTTATACCCATTCCCTCCTTCCTCTTTCCTCTGTGGCAGTTGTCATCCTAAGGTGTCATAGTCTATGGGTTTGTTTTTATTCTACATGCTAATTGCTTTTTTCTTCCTGTAATTCTATAAGTAAGTAAAATAATGCAGTATTTGTTTTCCTCCTTTCTGACTTATTTCACTTATCAGAGTTCCCTTAAGGTGCATTCACATATAGACCAAAATGACAAGATATCATATTTTGAGTGTGTTTATTTTAATGGCCTGTTAGCATTCTGGTGTGCACATATGTTACAGTGTCTTAGTATATGCATTGTCCAGCTTGTTTCCATATCCTGGCTTTGTGTGAACAGTACTGTAATGAACAAAACTGTAATGCATAAGACTTTTCGAGTTAGTAGAAACCTGATTTCTTTAGTGCTGCACTGAGACTATGCCTTGAAATAAGTTACTGATAGTTTGTAGATAAATTTATTCATTTGGTCATTTTATATCCCCCCCCTTCCACCCTGTATTTGTAATTTAAGAAAACATTATATTTATAAGTCAGATTTATAAAGTATATTCTAGTCTGAAAAATATTATTTTGGTTCAGCAGTAAAGAACTTTATAGGAAAGGATATTGTATAGGAAAGGATGCTGTTTTGTTGAAGAATGTCTTAGTAACACTATTTAAAGAATGTCTTAGTAACACTATTTCCTCTATAAGGAAGAAAATGGAGGTAGCACCACCAGCTCTTCAGTTACCTACTGAATCATTTTAGATAAGTGTTTTCTTAAATGTTTTGAAAGCAAACCAAAGAGCTGCTTTAGAAAGTTCTGTGGAGATTAAGATAAAGAATTTGGAATTTGTGTGGGAAAATGTTTGGCTTCTTGGAATTGGTGAATGTTGTATCATAAGGGATACTCTTTAAAGGCTTGATAAAAATATGGTGTCTTCCAACAGCTTAGGGAACAACCCTTGAGTTCTTACAAGCAAGTTCAGTCTCAAAATATAATAAAATTCTCTTCAACCATAAGGTATTTTTACTTAGAGAGGACTAGACTCTTAATATATGCACATAGGGTACCAAAAGCAGATTTTACACTGGACATACCTGTAGATTATTTCTGAAGGTGTGCTACATTACATAGATGACTCTCCCTAGAAAATATGTGCTTTTCAATACTTTGGATAGTTTATTATTAACTAAAAAGCGCCCATATTTGAAACAAGATTTATTTAGGATTTTTCTATAAAAGTAATAACCATCCCTTTTGACTGGGTTTCTGGCTGCTGAAATATTATACTCCAGCAGGGCAATGTTTCATAAAGAATCAGATTAGGAATCAGTTCAGTTTAGTCCTCAGACTTAATGATTTTTCTAACTATTTTGGTTCCTATCTGGAAAGTTTTCAAGACCGCCAGCTGTGTGGCTTGTTTGTAAGCAGGAGGCCTGTGGCTGGCATGTGGTTTATGCTGTTAGTGTTACAAAATCATTTCTTATGTAGAGAATCTTGCTTTTTCTCCTGCCTCCGATTGTCTGATTTTATTTGTTTATTTATTTATTTTTTAATTAAAAAATTTTTTTAAGAGACTAGGTCTGGCTATGTTGCCTGGGGTAGTCCTGAACCCAGGACTCAAGAGAATCCTAGCCTCAGTCTCCCAAGACTGGGATTAAAGATGTGTGCCACCGCACCTGGCTTATTGTCTGATTTTAAATTACTTTTCTTGTAATTTTGGTCTGTGAGTGTATGTTCATTACTTTTTCTTTATTCCTTTTCCTTCTGTCATACAGATTATGAAGAAAGAATTATGAGATATTTTTATATTTGTTTACATTGTCAAATTATGTAGGCAGCCTCCCTTTTGTCTTAGAGAAAATAATCCCAGCATAGTTAAAATATTTGAAATTATTCATTTTAACTTTCTCCACAATTCCTTCATTGTTTTGGTTTAAATATATTGATTAATACGGTTATAACTTAGAAAGTGTAGACATTAGAGAATTTACCCACAATGACACCATCCCCACTCAAGCACTTTGAGTATTTCAGTGTATTTTCTTTTAGGTCTCTAAGAAGTTAGTTATTCATTTGTTTGTTTTAAGTACTCTACTGGGAATGAAATCCATTGATTGGAATTTTACCTTTTTCTCAACCCTTTCTTTTCTTTAGAAGTGTAAATACCCAAGGAAATAACTAAGATAAAAGGAGAAGCCTTTTGGAAGAACTTTTTATATTATCAACAAGTTAAGTGATTTGACTGTGAGGCACAGTGCTTTGTCCTCCACAGCATTCCAAAACTTTTTATGTACCTGTATCCTGTTGAAGATATTGGAGAGTCAGGCATTCAAATAAATGCAAAGGTTCTGATTTGGAGGACTGAGTAGTGTCAGTCCGAGTAGGGTTTAGGTTTATCATATGCCTTCTTTTAGATAAAAGGAATGGTAACTCAAAGGAACTGTCCACTAGAGAACAGTAGGTTTTAGAACGGAACTACCTTTCTGTAATACGCCTGAAGAAAACACATTAATGGAAAATGACTAAATTCTCAAAGTTAGAAGCTGTGTTTTTATTCATTATATTACTGAGAGATTTTCAGTTAATATCCTCATAAAGGTTTACAATATCATGGAATTGGATGGTATTATTTAGTCAATGTCATTATCCAAAAGTTAATGTCATTATCCAAAAAGTGGCTTACTGTAAAGTGGTTTTAGTCTTGTTTTATTACTTAATCTTGCACTAGAAATCTAAGTTAATGTTTGTACATAGTCAGCATTTGCACCTTAGCTGACTACAGGATTACTCTAGGTTGGTGATGTATACTATACTTTGATACCTTTTTTGAAGTTTTGTGGTATTCCATGCTTTATTTTAAAATATGACTTGTTCATGTATTTGTGGATAAGTGATTTTTGAAATTTACTCTGTACCTGAGAATTGTTTATGATCTGCTTAGCAGAATTATTTTCTAAATTTTGAATTAATGAAGGGTGTGTGGAGGGAAGAAAGGATAGACTTATGTGAACATTTAAGGATTAGGAAGAACTGAAATACTATACCTTAAAATCTAATAACGGCTTCTGTTTCTAAGTACATCTATATTTGCTATAGCTTTAAGTACAAATATATAACTGATATAATTTCTTTCATTTTTAAGCAAAAATTTGAATTTGTAAATTAAGTGTCCAGTTTCATTCATGTGAGGGGAAAAAGGTTTGAGACTAGAACCACAATCTCTTATTTTCTCAAAATAATTCTTTGAGTCTCTTAGCCAGTGACAAGTGTGGTAAGTTAGAACTCTTTTAGAATACCATTACTAAAAACAGCTCAAATTTCTGAGCTGTCTTACATTTTCAAAAGCATTTTGAAAGTATTTTTGGACTTAGTGAATATTATTAGATGGAAGTAAAAAGAAAATGGTTAATTTGTATTAGGGAACTCAGTTATCTGGAGAAAGGTTTGGAAATGTCTGGCTCCGTTGGGACTTAAATTAATTCATCTAGTGTTATAAAATCATGAACATAATATAAATTCACATTAGCTAATTAGCTTTTACCTCAGAGTTTGCCATTTTATAAATAGGGCAAAAACTGTTACTTCCATTCTACTGTTAGTTTAACTGGGGCTCAATGATTAAGCAGTATGACTGATCCTTTACTTGTAAATGATTGCTCTCAGTTTAGACAAAAATCCTTAGAATAGTTTTAGGGTGGTTCATATATTGCTTCTCTAATGTTGTCAGTTTCTTCTCTTTGTAATAATACATATTCAAAGTATGCACTTCCACCTTAATTGAGGTCTCCTTTCAGATTGATTTAGCTTGATTCTCTAAGAGAAACTTTAATATGGTGTCATTTGTTTCACCAAGAGTTCACTTTCAAGCTCCGAGAAGTCTTTTTTTAATCTCAGTTCCTTTATTCCAACTTGCTGTTCAAGTGAAGTACAATATTGCATTACAAACCTCTCAGTAAAAATTAAAAATGTACAAGTTTTAAGGTGTCACAGTTTCAGGAAAAAAATATGCTTGAGAGCAACTTTTGTGTCTTACATAACAAGTGATTTCTTTAAAAATTTGCAGTTTATCAAGATAAATTCATTAGAATAAAAATACTTTAAAATGTCAGTTGATTTTTTTTTTAAGTCTGAAATGTATATGGACCAACAGATTTGTGAAATACTATGTTAAGCTAAAAAGCTTAGGTTTGTTAATGTACAAATGCATTAAAATTTATTTTACTAGAGATCTTTTATTTTTGAGGAATTTACACTAATTTAAGAAATTAAGATTATATCATGTTTAAAACAGTGGGGTTTTTGTATTCCTGGAATCTTGAAAGTAATTTTGAAACATAAAGGCCTAAATTTGTGTTATCTTAGGGAATTTAAGACATATGATACTGCATTTAAAGAAACAATATAGCCATTTAAAAATAGCACGATATCCCCCCCCCTTACTGTTATATAATTTACTTTGTAATTCTTATGGATTTAAAAGTTGCTCTTTCTGGAAATAAGAGCAGTGAGCTGGGAACCAGATCTGATTTCTAGACTTTTTTTTTTTTATTTGAGGACTTTAATCAGATCACATACCCTCAAGTGATCCTCCTTTTTGACATTTGTTTAATGCATGTAATAATTACAGACTCAAATCTACCATACAGAATTGTTGATAATGGCAAAATAAGAAAAGTAATCTGTAACATGTTTGAAATTCTTCTCTATTGTGTGCCTTTTAATCTAATTTAAATTGTTGGTTATATTATTTATGTGGAAAATCTTAAAGTATTAAGACACCCATACATAATATTTTCTAGTCCATAAGTTCTTTGAAGTCAGGACTTTTTTTTTTAAAGTACAAGGTTAGAGAAATAATTGTTCCTTCATCAAGCAAATGGAAGATGCATATGTCTTTAAACTCTATTTGTTTAGACTAATGGCTTTTTTTTTTAATGATAGAATTTTTTTTAAACAGTAATTTGGAGAGATCATACCATACTTTTGTTAAGGAGAAAACCAAGCCTTGATATATAGATATTCAGGTTAGATATTAAGTATCTTGTTCCCAGACATTGCTGCTTTTCATAATGTATGTTGGTACTAGCATTTTAAAGTTCCTAATTATGTTCTTGTTCAGTAGTCTGTTTTGACTTTTATGGTATAATTTGGATAAAATATTAATGAATTCGTTTTTAGCAATGAGTTATATTTTTTAAAGTTCTATCAATTTATAATGGGTGGAATTAAAATTTTAATTGAAAAGATAAACACAGGCCACTGATAATTTAGGTTAGTTTTATTGTCACTTACCTTTATCATCTTGACATTGAGAGCACATGGAATTTGGTAGCATGCCCTTCCATATCACTTTCCCTGTTTTGAAGCAAAAATGAAAACAGGTATGTTTCTTTGTAACCACTTTTGAAATAGTTATCCTTCTTTCCCCTACCTCTTTCATTAAATATTTACTAAGACAGAAAATAGCTGGGAGATAAATGTGTTGTCAGTCAACACACATTTGGAGAGAACATTCTACAGAAGCATTGTGCTAGGTGCTGATGATTTTGCCCAGTAGGCCACAAGCATACTTATTATCATTTTATTCTTATACAGTGTAAGATCAAACATTTTTCTGTATTTAAGTATACATAGTAGAATAATATTCTTTATTTGTATTCTTTTTGGCTTCAACTTTAATTTGAATAGAGAAATATTGCAAGTAGAAATGTGTGAATAATTTTAGAACTCTGAGAATATTGTGAAAGGTTAAATTGTCTGTGCTTTAAAAAAAAGCAGTTAAAATTATTTTAGTCATTGAAAATAGTGTTTGTTTAAATGGTAGTACACCTAGACAGAAATAAATCTTATTAGAATAACAGCTTACTACTGACCTTACTTGCTTTGCCCAGAATTGTGAATGCGGTGAAGTGCAAAAGGTCTACTTGACATATTTGTAATATCTTTAAAAGGTTCCTTAACTTGATACTTAACGAAGAAAAGGATTAGTTAAATATATACCTTGAACTTAACAGT
Source organism: Uropsilus gracilis (assembly GCA_004024945.1). Lineage (NCBI taxonomy): Eukaryota > Metazoa > Chordata > Mammalia > Eulipotyphla > Talpidae > Uropsilus > Uropsilus gracilis. Next base: position 39,044 of record PVHY01007748.1, on the reverse strand, counting down.
CTGAAATCAGAACCAAAACTTTTATTAGATACCATAGTTAGCTAAAGCATGTTTAGATACTTACTACAAACTGTAAATTTGTAGCATTTTGATTCAATCCCTCATTCTATAGAAAAACTCAAATCCTGGGTCACTCTGTAAAACTCTATGGTCTGATTGGATTTGATCTGAATTGTTGATTAAGTTATTTTTTTGTGAAAAACTTAAAAAATATGTAAGAAGACTTAGTGGTGCATATTACTTTACTGTTTGTAAATTTCTTGAAGTACTATTTTTTTTAACCCTTTACAGAAACTGTAGACATCCCTGTTTACAGGTACTAATTTTACAAATATTTGTTAAATAGATGGGTAAATGGATTTATAAACATGTTTTGTGTATCATAACCCTCTCATAGCTCATACTATTCTGGGTCATGGTAGTCTTCCTGAGACATTCCTGTTATGTATTTAAAAGTCTTTATTATTATTATTATTTTTGCCTTTTATTAGTTTTTATTCTGATTATTGCTTAAAACAGCAATTTACTATTTAGTCTCATAATGCTGTGTGCTAGGAATTTAGACCAAGCATATTAGGAATGTTTTACCTATGCTACATGATATCTGTAGTCCCAGCTGGGATGACTAGAACCTGTCAAGGGGCTGGCTGAGCATCCCATTCTCTTCTTCATATGGACATTCCATATGGATAGATGGGATTTTCCCCTGATGTGTTGGTTTGTTAGATAATCAGGCATTTGTAACAGCTCACCACTTTTAAGATCAAGGGTTCCAAAGTTTCAGTCTGAAACTAAGGCTTACAAGTTCCAGAATATCACTTCTGCCACATTCTATTGCTTAAGCCAATCACTAAGCAACCCCAGTTTAAAGGGATAAGTAATTACTACATTTCTTAATGGGAGGAGTAGCAAAGAGTTTATTGCTATCATTAGTCTTCTACAGTTTCTGTTTTTAATGTATTGCTTGTCATCATAATTATTAACCTTATTAGACTGTAGTTTATTCTAGGGTGCTCAGCAAAATGTGTAATGCAAATATTTAAAGGGCTCTCCATACTGAACAGCATTTCCTTTCTGTTTTCTTGCTGGAATTGAGGCCTGACTGACTAGAGTGCTCTTTGTCTTAGAACTGAGAGTGAGGGAAAGAGGAGGAGAGAGGGAAGAAGATGTGGAGAGGAGGGGGAGGAGAAAGCAGGAAGAGAGAGTGGGAGAAGAAGAGGGGGAGAGGGAGGGAAGGGGGAGGGAAAGAGATGAGAGAGGGAGAGCTAGTAATTTTGATTTCATGTATTATTAAAAAATCTAACCCTAGGCCCTTACTCTGAAACTAACAAAATTTTGAATTTTCTCAAGTAATTGTGTGTGTGGGGGGAAGGGGGTTAGGGTGTGGGAGGTGTCATTCACTACCTCTTCCACTTCAGAAAATAAAAGCATAATATAACCACACAGAATAATGGGCTCACAATCTAGTGATAAAGGAAAATTTTCAAATTTAATAAAGGTTAGAGAAGAATAGACTACTCCATTTTTTTCCCCTTTGGGGTTTAAACCTGGAGAAACATTATTCTTGAGCTGCACTCAGATACACATTTTGATAGGAACTTACTTGATTTTTCAGAATTTCAAAAAACCAAATGCTATACATTAGTTATTTTTTAATCTGTATTTTCCTGCCATATTTATTATGGAAGTAATGGGGAAAATTAACTGGAGTACTGACCCTGTAAAAAACACCCAGTTTAGTATTTGATACTATGTTTCTTTTCTATACAGAGATTTTAGATTATTAGGACCTATATAAAACAAAAACAGATTTACTAACTAAATATAACCAAAACTACCAGATCAACAAGATTTAAATTAACAGCACCAGATATTATCTGCCCATGATAAAATTGCTGCTTAAAGTGTTCGGCTCAGATTCCATTGAGTTTAACATATGATATTAGCTCTGTGAAGATATTTCAAATCTATTCCATTATTTTTCTTTACTTCAACTTGCTGAGAACTTTATTCCTCACTACTTGATAGCAAAAACCTTAAAATAGTTCCAGTACAATTTTCAGCATAAGTATCAGTACAGATATTGAATAGGCATCACTGAGCAGTTATAGAATGGTCATCCATATGACTCAACATATCATGTGTTAAGAATTTTTAGATTGTCATCAATACGAAAGACAGCATTCTACAAACACTTAAATATGTTCTTAGACTTTAAGAATTTTTCCTAGTTGTCTTGCTGTCTCCCATCTTAGTTTCTAGAATTGTTTCATTTTCTTTTTTAATGCAATTCCTGTATCAGAGTTCTCATTTCTGTCACAGCCTTTAATTTTTTCTTCTTGTTTTTCCCCCCTGCGTTGTTACAGTAGTTGTTACAGTATCTCTTCCATTTTCTTTGCTTATAAAGACAAACCAATTATTGAATATTCTTGAAACATTTCAAGGGTGATTCATTGTGTTGTATCTTAAGTAAGCTAATGTTTGTGGCTATTTTATAGTAGCAAGGTGTTAGAAAGTATCCTGATACTAAAGTGGAGGAGTAGTATTGCTGAATCACTGAGTGCAAAGGAGTATATAAAAACCACAGGAAAGAGTAGAAGTCTTGAAATCATGAAGGCTTAGATTCTACTAGTTGCATTTGAAGTAAATCATTTACTTATTTTAAGTAAATAATTTCGCTTATCTGACTCAGTTTCCTTACTTGCAAAATGAAATTGATAGATTTCTGCCTTTGGGAAATATTAAAAATATTAAAAATAATGCATGTAGATTTTGTAGCAGAGTAACTGATAACCGGTACTATATATTTCTCTAGACATTTCAAGTTTTATTTCTTTTTTGTGTTGTTAGATACTTTATGTTCTAGATTCAGCAACAAAATTATAAGCTACTCTCATACTTACCTTTTTTTGTGCATGATGCCCTGTTTTGATTAGGAGAGTTGACTCATATTTGATGATGACTTCTATAATAATGTGTTTAAGATATGGTAAGGCTAGCATTTTAGTGTAAAATTTGTTCCTGGCTCCACAGAAACTTCATTAGTTAGAGGATGACTGGGAGAAGCACTATGGTTGTCAATAGAGGTACTAAACTCTTTAAATTTGTTTCCTGTTTTTGTAAAACTGAGTAGTTAAAATGGATTATTTCTAAGTTTCTTCCAGATCTGAACTTTCAGTCAAAATAGTGCTGTTGCCATAGAATCCAATTTTCTCTGATAGTTCTCAGTATCTTTGTCAGAACCTAGACATGTAATAAATTAAAAATTGTATTAATTTTTAATAAAGTAGAAAACTATGAACCCACACAATGAGTAAGTTTTTAATGAAGTATCTTTTTTAATAATATTTCTCCTGAGTGACACTTGGATCATGGATTGATTCAATGAAATAAGCACAGAGATATACAGGAAGAATTTGACTAGTACCCCCTGTGTCCTGTGGATAAGCTCTTCATCTTCCAGCCTGGGTAGTTATATGTCTTTTCTAGTGGTAGTCTAGTACTCCTTTTTTGGAATGCATGCCATGTTCTTTCCAGAATTCTGTAAAATAATTGCTTTACTTAATTATACCATATAAAATTGTAATTTTACTCTAAGGGAAAAAACTTGTCTATGATAGACAAAGCCATGAATGCATATTATTACCTATTGGGTTTCTTCCTACTTCAGAAAAAAATGCATTTTTTTTGGTGCTTTTACTTTTTTCTTTTTGTATTTTGGTGCTACCTAGTAGACAAGCAGAAGAGTAAGAACATTTGGTTCAGAGTCAGGTAGACTTGGGGTTGAGATCCAGCTTTATCGCATGTTCTTTGACTTTTGACAATTTATATTACTTTTCTTGGTTGTAAATGGGTATTATATAACTGCTTTGTTTCTAAGAAAACCCTCTCATTCATACTGTGTTTAAAATAATGTTTTCTTAATTCTGTTGAAATTATGATAATCTTAATATGGTCATGTAATTTTGAAATATATGATTTCTCCATAAGAAGTAGAAGTTGATAGTGACAACCATTTGGGGAAGAGACCTATTCTTGAGGGTAGACTCAGAAAAGGGCTCTTCGTACACTGAACATTCGTACTGGTCCTTGTGAGTTGTTTGAGGGTACTAGTAGGTGTTTGGGTGAACCACCCCATCCTACTATTCCTGTATTGTGTAGATACTTTTAATACTACTTTTTGTTCACTCCCTTTTTTGCTCCATGGTCTTGAATATTTCACAGGATTGTCTGCTTTGTACCCAAGCATACAAAGGGTAAGATTCTAGGTTCAATTTGTAGTGAAAGTGGCTTTAACATCACTAATTATGGAGAAAAACCTAAGGACAAAGTGAATTTCTGAGAGTGTCCTAATCCCACTCCTTAGAGGGATTTGTTTCCTTCTGTTACTGGTATGTACTGTACTTTATTAAAGAAGGTGGACATTTCTTATTGGGAGGAAAACAGTCATAGTGTGTTAGAGCCTTCTAATTTAGGAAAACTGTTTGATTATCAGGTTGTCACCAATTATGTTAAGGGAACTTCATTAAATTTTAACAGCTGGATGTAGTCAAAAAGTTCTTTAGCGTAAATATTGTGAAATATTGCGTTTAAGTCTAAGATGGCAAGATGGCATCTTTTCTACAATCCTCTTTGTAATATGTGTAGCAAGATGAATGTTGTAACATCCCTTAGCCTTTACTGTTTTAAAAAATAGGTTTCTGCCTAATCTATTTCTTTTTTCTGTAATGATTATAGCCATATGACACTTGTGGCTGTGTGCTATAATTAAAGCGGTAGGACTTCTGCAGGAACACTGTCTAAAAATCATTAGTCCAGCAGCAGATGGTAGATGAAACCTTATCCTTCAAGAAACTCAGTCTAGAGGGGAAGATGCATTTTAACATAAGGCAATAGTGATAGTAATCCTATTTCCTGTTCACTTGTCAACACTTTTAACTTTCATCAGTCTGATTTATTTCTTTATCATTCCAAAGAGATATATATATATATATATTTCAGTTTCTACTGGCCAAATCAAGTAGGTTTCTCATTCTCAGTAGCATTGGACAGTGGTGACCACAGTCTTCTGGAACTGTCTCCTCTCAGATTCTACCATACTTGTCTTTACTGATCTTCGTACTATTTCTTAGTTAATTTCTTCTCATTCTCCTTGGACAATTACTTTCTTAGCTGATCTTTAACCTTAGGAATTCTCTAGGGCTTAGTGCCAGACTTGCAACTCTTTGTTCTTTAGATCTTCTCCCTAAGAGTTTAACTTTTTCTATCCATCAAAGCATTATTTTCAGATTAGTTACTCCAGATTTTTAGTATTTTCAGTTCTCTTACAAATTTGACCCTCGAACATTCATTTACATATATGACATTAATTTTTCTTCAGGTCTGACTTTTAGCAAGAATACCATTTTTTGAAAAGTTAATGTTTTATGTTTTATGATTGCTTTATTGTATTGCTTCCAACTGTGATAGCTAAGAGAATAAATTAAAAGGAATTGTCATATGAGATCATTAATTTGATAGGTCTGTTATTTTTCACTGTACAATACATATCACCTGTTAATGTGTACCTACTATAACTTAGGAATTTTAAAACTGTACATATATCTTTTTTACATGTATTTTAGTTATAGCTTAAGAAATTTTTTCTATTTGGTATGAATGAGTTGTTCAATTGTAAATCTGATCTCTACTTGTTTAATTTAAGATTAATTATACTCTAGGAAGAATTTTATTAAGTTGAATTAAAATAATGAAAGGACATCTAAAGATTGACTTTCAATTAACTTTAAGTACCAGTTTTAGAAAAATTAAAATTTCAGTGAATTAAGTTTATATTATAATACACAAAATGAATACTTGAAAAGAATAATTTGAAGGTTAGTTAATTAATATTTACACATAAGTTAAAATCAAAATGTCACATTAAGGTGGTATTGACATAATACTGTTGATCCTCTTTTAAAAATACTTTAGAAAATGAAAATTACTTGTTAGTTTCATTAGTTAAGAATCATTATCTGTGGTGAAGATAAAGCCCTTTAAACAAAGAAAGAAATCATGTACTTGTCTGATGTATATGTAAAAGTTAATCAGTTAATTCTTAAATTATTTTTCTGTGGTCTAGATGCTGTTTTCAGCACTATCAACAATAAAAATTTTTTACCCTGCAAACCTAATATAAATTCTTGACATTATTAAAATGTTTGTTGACAGAATGGCACTGGGATTTTGATATTATAATTCATTAAAATCTTTGTTAAAGCTGTATTTTAGGACACTTGTATTGCATAAAATATATATTAAATAAAAATATAATGTCCTGTTCAATAATCTGAAATAGTTCTCATAATCTAATTTTTAAAAGTATGACTTTCCTCTGAGGTTATAGGATTTTAAATTTGTTGCGCTAAAGGTATGTATTGTGTTCGAATGTTTGAAAGTGTTGTGCTCTTAAGCTTTTATTGTACCAATAAAATATTGTATTAATCATGCATTTTGTGTGTATGCTTTTGGTGGTTGTATGTTCAGATGTGCTTGGCTGAAACTGTTGAAAAATGTAAAGTAATTTGAGTGATACTTCTGGCCTTTTCTTTCTTTACTCATGTACTTTTTATTTTTACAAACTTGTCTGACTGGCTTGATGACTGAAATGGTAAAAGCTAAATAGCAAAATCAGTATTACATATTTTTTTGAATAGTAGCTATGGCAGTTATAGGACTTCCCTTTTTGGTTAGTCTTCTCTTTCCACTAAATAGCATATTCTAGGAAAGGTAAGGGGGCCTAGGGTGTGGGGCTGGAGGTACAATAGGGAGGGGAGGGCTATACCTAAGAGGACCAATAACCAGACAAACTTGACCAATATTGTATGAAAATTACAAAATAAAAATTTAAATAAATAGCATATGCCATATACTCTGTTGTCAAAAAAAATCAAACTGTTTATTCTGTGAGCAAATATATTTTCATTTGTGTACCAGCATTGAGTTGTTGATGGTGATTCCCTTGATTGGTGGCAACAATGAATATTTTTAGGCTATGATCAGTCTTATGAAAATGTAATGTCAAGATTTCATGACCAGTATCAGCCATAGGTAGATGAGGTGGGCTCTGTGCTTTGCTAGTCTTGTCTGTTCCATACCAAAAACCTCAAGAAGGTAGAATTTAGGTTGAACATATTTTCATAATGTACTTTTACAAACCATGTTGGCAAAAATGATATTATCAAAACAATGTATTTCATAATGGATAAGAACTTTTATGGATTCTGATTAGGCTTTGACTTTGAATCCAGTCTTTGCCATTGCATTAGTAGTAACCTTGGACCAAATACTTAACTTCTCAGCTACATTTCAATATCTCCAAGATGGAGATGATAGTAGTAGCCCTTTATAAGGTTGCTAGGAAAATTCAGTCAGGCAGCACAAAAAGACTCTCTGCCCAATCCTCTTACAAAATAAGCAATTCAGTAAATGATAACCATTGATATTGTATTTGGTGCTAAACCAGGAGAGCAAAATATGGCCCAGCTCTCATTCCAGTTATAAAGTTCTCTTTCTAGCTGGATGTTACTTTATTTTTTCTTCCAGCTTACTTTGTTTCCTCTGCCCTTTGCCCCTAAACATTCATGTTTAAAACAATGTGAGTGTAAACTTCCTTAACTCCCTTTTTGCTGACCTTTGACAAAGCATCAACCATCTTTAATGCTGTCAGCGACCTTTTTGTGTGCTATAATGCACAATACTGTTTTTGGTTTGTTTGTTAGTTTTACCATCAAAGTAATATTACTCATAGAACCTGTTAGTTGATGCTCTGTTTGGCAAATATTCACGCCACCATTTGCTGCCAGAACAACTGTTGATTGGCTCATACACGCAGTGACCTATACACAGGAGGAAAGAACAGGGACAAAGAGATATGTTTTAAGAAAATCACAAAAAAATTTTTTTAAATGCTAAAAAAACTCAGGGTTCAATTTGCAATACATAAAATGTACCCATTTGAAGTATATTAAAGAATGAGTTTTCGTAAATAATAGTTGTATATGTCATGTTTCACATTTCCCTTTATTATCACTGCAATCTAGTTTTACAATTTTGTCAGACTAAAAAGTTACTTCATATCAATTTTCAACCAATTCCCATAACCATACCCAGACCCAGAACACAATCTGTTTTTGTTTCTATAATTTTCACAGTTTTGAAATTCAAAATGCATACTTTGATATAATCTGTTTTTGTGTTTGACCTCTTTCATTTAGCAGTGTTTTTGTGCTCATCCATACTATTCATTCATTTTTACTGTTGAGTGGTATTGCATTGTAAGAGTTTACCACATTCAAAAAACTCCATTTTCTGGTTAATATACATTTGAATTGTTTTTAGTTTGGGGGTATTCTGAGCATAACTCCTGGAAGCACTTACTCACAACTCTTGTATGACTGTCTATCCCTAAGAACAGATGTCTTAAGTTTGATAATTCAGTTTATCAGTCTTTTTCTTGTGTCACTTTCTTCTTATATTTTTATAGTCTTTTATATACTTGTTATATCTAAAATTCTTGGTGTACTCCAAAGACACAGTAATTTCCTTCAGATGCTTTTTCTTAGATCGTTTTCATTTTGAGTTAATTTTTGTAGTATGGTGCAAGGTAAAGATTGAAGTTCATTTTCCCTTTCTATACATATAGCCAGTTTTTGGCACCATTTATTGACAAGATTGAAAAATTCACTGAGGAAAGAATACTTTTGTGGAATATAAGTTGAAGTGTGTAAGTTTATTTCTGAGCTCTGTACTCTATTTAACTTTATGCCACATTCTACTGCTTTTGCTTACTTTCTAGTAAGTTTTGAAATCAGGTAGTATCTTTCACCTTTTGATACCTTTCAAAGTGTCCCTGGTTCAAAATTTCTTGGTAGTTTCCATGTGTATGTATCTTTCCAGAGAGTTATAATCAAATAAAATTATTAGGCTATCACAGACAAAGGCAATTCTACTTGGGGAGGGGTAGCCCTGAAACTACTGGTTTTTATCTTTTTATTGAGCTCCCTGTCAAAGCTCATAGCACTTAACAGGATCATAATTGACAGAATCATAATTAAAATCTCTGCTATGTTCCAGGTGCTTTATAAAATTACCTCATTTAATATTTCCAAGGTGTTATAAAGAGGACATTATTTTATCTTCACTGTATCATTGAATACTTTGTACCTTTTCCTGGGTCACATACTGAAGCTGATGCTTGTTACAGAATAATGTTAACAGCAGTTCTATCTGGCAAAGTCAAGAGTTTGAAATCTGTTCTGTCACATGATAGGTCAAGTTCTTTCAGTTGTCCCATGCTGTGTGTCCCATGCTGTGTCTGAGGGAGACTTTCTCTCTTTTTGGGGGAGGAGGTTTCTTTTCAGTCCATGTGCTGGAAAGAGTAGTGGTGGTAAGAGAAAAAATTAAAATGCATCGCTTCGTTTTTCCTTGCAAGGTTTTCTCTTTCCTTGTGTCCCTTGGCCAGGCTCAGGGTGGTCTCCTTCCATTAAAATGGGCTCATTAAGGTGCTTTGTGGAAACTAACAGAACTAATAGAGTAATGGACTGTTATGTCAGTGTTTTTATTACCTGTAAAATTGCTTAAATTGGTATCATTTCCCTTTAAAATTTATATGACATTTAAAGATTTTGTCTTTAAGTATCTTATTAATTTCACTTGCTTAAATTGTTAAAACCAAGATGTGAACATTATTTACATCCTCATACCTCATATTTATGTTTAGAGTGATATATTCAACACCTTTGCCTCATTTTAGTATATTTATAAATACGTTTGTATACTGTAGATCTGGTAGTAGTAGTTTAATATCATTGTTCTAATACCACAAGTTATAGCTCATGATTGTTGCATGGCGTTGTCCTTCAGCAAATTAGCTGTTGGTATAGAATTATAATGGGTTTAAGTAGTCAACCATAATGAATACATTTACCCCATTAGCGCTGGAAAGAATTGATGCCTCCTATTACATAACAGCTTATTGCACACTATTCACTGACTGCCACTTGAAGAGAATCCATTTGTTTTACTTACTGTGATAACTTCTTATTTGCATATAGATTTCTTTTTGTTTTTCATGAATCATCTCAGTAATACCCTAGCTGCATTTCATTAAATATGATGATGTCCAGACTCATCAGGTCCTGGTCAAAATCTAAATGCATTTTCCCCCATTTTTTTTCCTTTTAGACCACTCTTAGATTATGAAATCAGATCTTTTCAGTACCCGAAAAATATAGTAACTTAGATATTAAATTAACAACTTTTTCCTACTAATAGGTTGTTTGTTCTCCTGAAGACCAAAGGGGCTCTTTAGAGAGTTAATACTGTTTTAGGTTTAATAATGAACCCAACGATGCTTGATGTCACATGAAGAAAGAAAAAATAATTTAGTAGTTCAGTTGTAAAAGTAATCCTTGAAATTGATGAAATCTAGTGTTAAATAGTTTTTACAAATACAGTAGCAGTACTGGTAGCAATTGAGCAATTTTAATTGGGTCCATAAAACACACAAAAGTAGTAACCACCAGTGCACACAGACATTCATATATATATATATATATATATATATATATATATATATATATAGGCACACATTTCTTCCTTTTTGTATTCCTCACTATACATCTTGGAAACAAACTTCTTTGGTGCAATGAAAGCAATTTGTGTGTAGATCAGAGAAAATGCTCATAGTTAAACCTTTTGTTCTCAAAGATAGAGGTCTTGAAGAGACTTGGTAAGCAGTGCTGAGATGCTGAAAATGTTAAGTTCTTCTGTTTTGGGGTACACATTTGCACTCGCAGATTGTGATTATCTTGCGTTGCCTAGCTTTTCTCTTTAAATATGACATAGATTTTTATTTCAGTACTTACTGAGTCTTATGGTTCAACTCTTATAGGTAAGCTATAAATCATAAGTTATAAACAATATGTGAAATATATTTGCTTATTAAGTACATATTTATGGTACACTGGTTTGCTTTGCAGTAGGCAGTAGGCTAGCCTTCAGATTTTGGAAATAGGTAGCATAGAAGGGTAGGTCTCCTCTGCTTTTCCTTAGTGTTCAGTGCTAGTTAATTAGAAAGGCAACTACAATAAAGTATAGTAAGTGTTATGATGGATTCACAATTTGTGGGGTAGATGTCTCATAATTTACAATGAAATTCATAATTCAAATGAAATTCACATATTTTAATGTTATCTTGTATAAACAGAGTAATGTAGCAAGTCTGTTTAATTTACGTGCAATTTAATGGAGACATGTTATTATTACTTGTATACTGGTTGTGGAAATCACTGTAATGAGTCTAATGAGATTCTGCATTTTAAAATTCTTGTTTGTTTATATTGCAGATTTCTCTTGGATTTGACTACAAATTTATAGATATTCTACCCTGTGTACAGGCACAGGTAAGTGAAATTAAAACCGTTATGTTGGAATATTTAAGTAAGAGCAAATATTTAAAAATTATGATAGCTTAGCAAAGTAACATATAAATAAAAACTAATGAAATGTATTTTATCTATTTTATTTTGAGTGTAATCTATGAATATGTTGGAAATGACATTTGATAATGAAATGATATCTGTTTATCAGTATTTCCTGTGTATATTTGGAGAGTTAACATGTACCTATCATATGAGGTGAATTATGATTTCATGGCCTGGCAATATGTTTACATTTATTTTATGTATAAAAATATTTTAAATAGCTGTTACAGATTTTGGAACAAATTGCAGTCTTGTGGGGGTTGATCATCTAAATGTAGTCAGAAAGCTTTCCTTCTCCATGCAAATAGCTTCTCAGTCACTCCTTTATCAAACAACTTTGATTCTCAATCACTTCTTTATCAAACAAATTTGATTTATTCTTATTATGAGATTCATTATTGTGTGATATAGTCTTTATTTATACTTTCCCCTATGAGAATTAGCTCCATTAGCATCGAGACCATTTTTGTCTAGTTAAGTATCCCTAACCTTTAGGATTATGCCTAGTTTATATAGGAAAGATGGAATAAATATTTGTTCAAGCAGTTATTGTGTACTAAATACTAAGTTTGTTTATATTCAGAGTCATTGAATTCTGGTTCTGGTAATACAAGCTAGAAATAGTTCCTTATGCTTATTTTGAAATATAAAATTAATTTACATAGTATATTTAAAGATATGTAACTCTTAAATGATAGGAAAACTTACTTGTGTTGCATATTTTATGTATCACACATGATTAATCAGTGTAGAATTCAGTGGCTAACATCTGTCCCAGAAGTTTCTTAGGATCAAATAATAGATATACCTGAAGCAGGTATGACAGCTTTTCATCTCTTACTGGATTATGCTACCATATTGAATCATGCTTTATAATGTCTTTATTGAGAGCAAAGTAGATTTGAAAGTTGTTTTTAATATCTGAAAACAAAGTAAGTAAACTATTTCTTACTACCTATCACTAGGTACAAAATACAACTTTTGATTACTTTTCTGTTTCTAGGTTGAGGAAGTTTCTTTTCTGTAACTTTCTTACTTTTTATATTGATGTTTGAGTTCATTATCAAAAGTAGAAATATGCATAAGCTACTAACCAGTTTTCAAGTGTTCCAGGGTATTTGTGGTGGTTATTAGGTTCTTATTCCTTGTTTATTTTGTTTTTGTCTATTTTACTTTATTCAGTCATTGTTCTCTCCTACTGTCATCATGATCTTTCATTTAATGAAAGAACCACTCTGACTTTTAGGATTTTTTTTAAGTAAAATTCTAGGAATTATACAACACTATCTGATTCACATCTAAACTACAAGTACAACTTGCAGAGATTCCTTTGACAATTTAATAACAGCAGCTATTACTTATTACACTCTGTGAGACATTATGTAAGTGCTTTTAGTTATCTTCAGAATAATGATAAGGAAATTGTACCTTAATAGAGATTAAGTGACTTTTCTAAGGTCCTATCAAGTAAGTGGCACTTCACCACTCAAAGACCTTGCTCTTAACCACTGAGTTCCATTTTCTTACTAAGTACTCCTTTATCCAAGCAGTTTTGTGATGATATGTATAATATATGAAAGTAATACTTATATTTGAGGACTTCAAAATTAATTTAAGAGTCAAACATTATTGACTTGTATTTCATTAGCAGACCTTAATTTTTTTTTTTTTTTTTTTTAAAGACTTGGCCTCGTTATTTTTACCCGTGAAACCTCAGGCTCTCATTGCCTGGGGTACCACAGACTCAAGCAATCCCCAGCCTCAGCTTCCCAGGTAGCTGGGATGACAGGCACGTGCCACCACACCCAGCTATTTTTTGGAACTAGGTCTCGCTACGGGCCCCAGGCGGGACTCGAACCGCAATCTCTAGCCCCTGCCGCTTCATAGGCTGAAAGTTACAGGCACGAACCACCGTGCCAGGCTCAGACCTTAATTTTTAACCTTAATTCCAAACTCAGAAGCATGAGGACTTACTTGACTCAGTGACTAAGTAATCAAAGTTCCATATTGACAGTTTCATTTCATGCTTAGTGTTCAGGGGACAGGTGGTGGAAAATAATTTTTATTCTTTTTCTATTACAAGCATTATATGTATGAATTAGCATTTTTTCTTCCTTGGAATAACAGAAATTTCAGGTTACAAGTGCATATGTGGTTTCTCGATGCATCATTTTCCTATAGAAAACAAACTTATGAAATATAATGACTATCAAATTACATAGAAACCTTATCTTGGAAAAAATGTTTTTTTTAGAAGGTACAATAATTTATTTGTGGGGAAATTTTTAATTATTTGAAAAATAAATGGCATAGCTTTGAAGTAGAGCAGAACTGAATTGGTTAAAATGGTACTTCATCGTTTCTTTTACATATCAAAGGCCAAGTGGGATTATATAACTATATAACAATATATTGGGTCTTAACTGTATAACATTATCGACAGAAAAATGTGTTTGAAAGTGTTGAAAGCGACTTTATTGAATACATCTTGAAATATTTATTTGAATGCATGATTATTTATACTGCCTCATACTTTCCAAACAGGTTGTATTTATGAGTATAAAAGCAAACTCTAGATTTGAGTATATGAAAAAGAGAATTCTATAATTTGAAAGAGAAAGACAGAATTTTATGTAATAGACCAAATTGTTCTTCGTAACCTGTGACTAGTTCAGTATTTCCATGTCAGGCTTATACTATCAGCATTTTAAAAATTATCCAATAAAATTTTCTTGGAATTGAAAGTCAAAACAGGAGCTGCAGTTAGAGAAATATGTTTGATACTATATCTTTGAAATGTAATTTTCCTTTCTTTTTTTAATTCTAGAGGTTTTATAACTTTTTTGTTTTAACATACTTTTTTTTAGAGGTTTTGTAACTTTCGATCTTTTTATTTTATTGTATTTATTTTTGGGGGGGAAGAAAATGTTACAGATAGTTATACATATTACAATACCACAATTACAAAATTATAAACCATGCAAAATAATATATTATTTACTCATATGTGTGATTTAAAAGTTTCAAATACCACAGGAATGATAAACATCAAATCCAGTGTACTGATTATTATTTCTGGGAATGTGTAATGGGGAATAGGATAGATGAGATGTCCACAGAGAATGTCAACTATCTCTGTAATGGCTGATTTTTTAAAATTTTTTTTAAATTTTGCATATGTGTATTTATATATATAGTGTTATTGTGTACCCTGGGGTTTCCTATTTCCCTAACTCCTGTTAACCATCCTGCTCTTTTGTACCCTCTGCCTCCCCTGCTTTCTTCTCCCTCCTCCTCTCTTGCTCCATTGTTCAGCACCATTGGTTGTTTCCAATTTTTCTTATTCATTTGTGTGTTTTTCCCTTAATTTTTCCTTTACAGTGGAAAGCTGAACTCACTGTAGAGTCATGTGTATTTTGGATTTACTTACATGTTTTTTTCTCTGCTGAAAGTTTTGGGGTGGGAGATAGGGTGGAGATGGGTAGGTGAAATTATTCATGTATACTAGGCAAAACACAATTTTTCAGTGCTAACATATATAGAAAGAGGTTCCCTAAAGTAAAAGAAAGCAGAGTGTATGACTTGTGATGTTAATGTATGTTGATGTTTTATACTAAATGCTAAATATTGACATTTATATTAAGCACCAAGACATAAAAGAAATTATATACACATTATGACATTGTTGAAAGTACATTTCAAATGAGTATTTGTTAGATTTTGAGTCCCCTCTTTGTTCTTAGATATAAGAAAATTTGTTTAAAGATCTGATATAATTGAAAGGCATAAGTACCCATGAAGATGGTCAGTGTGTATTGAGTTACAGATCTGAGACTTGGTACACTATCCGTTGAAAATCAGTATAAATCTAAGTAAAATTTTAGGATATTAAATGTTTTTTGCTTTAGGTATAATCTGCAGCCATTTGATTGTATTCACTATTTTTGTAGTATTCAAGTATGTCAGCATGTTGAGCACTGTGATCTGGAGAACAGACAGCTATTTTAATAGTTGACAGAATGCTGTCATTCATTTATTCCAGTTGGATTCCTGTTGCTCACCACCTGGTTGGAGTCCTATGGGACTCTTTTGAGCTGCTGAACTCAGGACATAGTAGGCTAGAGTCAGACCAGTCAGTTCATGACACTAAACCATCAGTTGAAAACTGTTTATCTGACCAGCCATCAGTTGAAAATTTTCTGACAATTTTATTGTTTTCTTTGACTTTCCTCACTTTTTCATTCATACATTAGTATAAGCAGGTATGCTTTAGCAACATTAACTCTCCTTTCTCTCTTCCTCTCTTTCCTTTCTGAAATATGGGAGGACCTTATTCTTATTCTTATTAAGACCTTATTCTTAATCTAGTGTTTGTAATAGCAAAATAGGTTTTTTTTGCCTTAGCTTTTTTAGAGGAAGTAGCACTGGAGTCTGAATTCTCAGCTGAGTTTTTCTATGTGGCAATGAGAAGTGGTTTGCAGGTTGTTAATAATGCGTGTGTAATCTCTTGCCCTTCTTTGTTATTTATTGACTTTAGATTTTAATTCCAGCTTGTGTTTTTTGTTTACCTGGATAGAGGAGTTACTACTATCTTTCAGGGGAAGGTCTATGACAAAGAGAATTTAATGTAAGTACTACCATAGTAACTTGTGAAATACATGGCTTTTGATTGGGGGTCAACTAGTAAAATTTTTAGCTATGCAATTTACTTACACTTTAGAAGGAAAGTGCTGAATATATGTTATTTTCTAAGCAGGTGTTGAATTGAGTTAACATGCCTTGCCCTAGATTTCCTTTAAAGATAAAATAGTAAATAAAATCAGGCTGTTTCTATTAAACACCTCATAGTTTAGTTTTGAAATTAATATTATTTATGTCATTCTCATTATTCCAGGCATCTACTATGAGAAATACATTAAGCATATCTTTATGAAGTTATCTATATGCATAAAATTAATTAAGCAGGTTTTCTCTTTTTTTTTTTTTTCCCTTTTCCACACCATTTTCCCCCATTATTTTCCATTTTTTGTATTTAGGATATAGATGTCTCATTTGCACTCTTATTGCTAGTTTGAGACACAGAATAATTAAACACAAATTAACAGTAAAGCTTGTAAATTGATTTTGCTCTCCACGCATTAGGTTTTTCTAAGCACTGTTTACTACTTCATACCTGGTTCATGTGTATGTACAGTCACTGAAAATGTGTTCTTTGTCCTACTCACAACTACAACTCCCCTTTCCCATCCAAAAAGAACAAAGGGAGAATGAGAAGCATATGGCATAGAATAATTACTAAATAGGAAATTACACCTATAAGTGTAGATGTAGGTAGTCCACTTTGGGAGGATCTCATATCATGTCTCCATGATTTTGTTGTGCCACGGTCTGTTGTTTGTCTTCACTACTTTTTGAAGTATTCAAAAATACTGAGTTGACACAGAAAATTGGGTATTATGAACACTTTTCTTTAACATTTTTTATGTTTTTCGTGCCAGTTGCAATTTCATAAGCTGCAATCATATACTTGAAATTTTGTGCTCTTAACATAAAAGGTTGGAAATTTGTGACCAATCAATATCACAGAATTGTAGAACAGTTTTATTGTGTCTCTTGGAGAGGTGAAAAGGACTGAAGATGCAAGGGTGGGCTGGACCAGTCAGGGTCAACTTCAGTGGAAGGATGATCAGGAAAGTGTGTAGAAGGCCTACCATTGCTGGATGGGAGTACTGAGGCTTTTAAATCTTTCTGTAAGGTGTAAAAGAATATATAGGAAAAACAACTCATAATTACTGAAAATATAACTTAGAATAGAGAGAACAGGGGTCAAAGGAAACAGTTGATGTGTATTTATTTCTTTATCATTAAAGTGTTGTTTAAGTTTCTAATTCTTCCTTTTGCAGTCTAGAAAATAAACTTGTTTCCTTGGTTATATGAGAATGTGAAAATAGATGATAGTTTGAAACTAATAAATGTGTTTTGAATACTATATCATCATTACTCATGCTGTTATATTTGAATAGAAATGTAAAGTACCTTGGACTGCAACATCTTTTAGACAAATTAGGTTGATTTTATAACTCTTAATTGATAATGCAACAGTAGATTATGTCCCAAAGGAATCTAGATTTAAATTCCCTTTATATTAGATACTTAGAATATTTGTTTTTTTCATGTTGAAGTTAGACGTTTAATATTGCTTCTACTTCAAAGTATTCACAAAGTTTCAAAAATACTTATTGTCTGTCTTATACATTATTATTTGATATGTTCACTCATTATATGTCACAGTCTGATTGAAACATTCTACATTGAAAATATAAAGTCATCCTTTCATGCAATACTATTGTTGATCTTTTAAAAATATTTTTATATGTCTTTTAGAAACATATGCTAAATGCCAATTATTGTAGATTGATTTAAACCATAATGTGTGTTCATTATGTTTATTTCCCATCATTTTCTCATTCTTAAGAGGTGAAAACAAAAACCCTATCCCT
Organism: Uropsilus gracilis; assembly: GCA_004024945.1. Lineage (NCBI taxonomy): Eukaryota > Metazoa > Chordata > Mammalia > Eulipotyphla > Talpidae > Uropsilus > Uropsilus gracilis. The sequence continues at coordinate 21,016 of PVHY01007748.1, read as the reverse complement.
ATAACACCATAATGGCTCATCACCAAGTTGTTCAGCCCTGGAGCCTAAACTGCCTACAACGCTGGCTGCATCCTCACAGACATTCTGCAGGGGGACTGATCTCAGGTCTCTACACACCAGCCTGGTGTGCCAGACTGCACACCAGGAGCCACAGCCTTACTTCTTGACCCTTTCTTATTTTACAGAAAGAAGCATTTATTTATTATTTATCCTTATAAATTTGAAATTTTGTTCTACTGTGATATTTCTGCTTCAGTGTTCCTTTTAATTAAGATATATCTCTTACTGAAGTTAGTTGAATGTCTTCTATTTCCTACTAAATTTTAAAGACTGGTTACGAAAATAACCTACCTGATTATTTGTTTACAGTACTGTAGTGAGGTTTCAGAGGTGTTAAGATTTTCACAAATGTTTTGAAGCAGAGATAAATACAGGTTACCTTGAGGGAGAGAGAGAGAAAAGGAAAAACAAACATTTACTATTACTTTTGGCAAGACATGGTACTTGGCCTCTACATGTGTTGTAGTTTAAATTCTGGATAAAATCTTTGTGTTAAGTATAAGAATGTTAAGTATATTTTGATTGTGTCCCGATTCTCTGATTTTAAATGAAGAATGAATCGTTTTTTATTTCCTAAGTCTAAAACTTTATAGCCTGGGCCATAAATGTATATAGTAGAACAGAAGTTGTGTCTTTCAACTCAAACTACTTTTAATGAGAATAATTGCAAAGATGTTTTCTATTACTCTCCATACCAGTTAAGTGGCAAAAATGTTTCTAATCTCAGGAAAGGAAAGTGTTGATTATCTGATCTCAAAGATATAACAAAATAAGCTTTGTCAGAATGAAGTGCTCAAAAGTTATAAATCAATTCTATGAAATTGAGTTAGCAGCATCTCTTTCATTAAATGGTTTTCATTATATAGAGCAACACACAATGCTTTGTTTTCTCTACAGAACATAATTTAGCACTATAACTATCCATATATGTGCATGTAACTTCTCTACATCAATGTCATTTAATTTATAAATTTTATTTAAGATAGCACTGCTGTGTTACCAAATATTATAATCTTTATGGGGCCCCAACAAGTAGAAAACAAGATATGAGCACAAATTAAGATGTATATAAGTCACCTATTTAATTAAATTATGGTTAATTATATTATGGTTGAAAATGATAAAACCTTATCAAGGATATGGTCTTAATAGAGGGATACAGTGTGAAACCAAGTGTTATCAGCACAAATCCTATTTCACTCATCATTGCTAAGGGAGTATAAAGTTCCAGACTGGAAGGCGCATTTGAAGCATGCATAATCATGCTTATCATGGGCCAGGTAGTTTTGTAATCAATTCTGGTAATAATTCACATAGTGCTATTATATATCTGGTATTTTGACCCTTGTTCAAGATGGGGAAGTGAAGCTATTGAGAAGGTACTGAGAAGTTACCGACTATGCCCAGTGATGCTCATCTAGACATAATTGGGGTTCCAACTCCATCTCATTTGCATTGTTTTGCTTATGAAAACTTGTAGCCTTAAGAAACAAATAACAAGAGACTAACAAAATCAAGAAAAATTATTAATTTCAAAGTAAACTTGTGGGCTAACTTTCTAAATATGGGTAAGGGTGTACCAAGAGTTAGCATTCGGTTTGTTATCCCTCCCTTCCACTGAGAACTTGTGGGCCCATACCATAGTGGTAAATAGCAAAACTGAAGGCTTATCAAGTTCCAAGATTTTATATTAAAAACTATTATTTGCCAGTTGTTAATTAGGCAAGTACAAGTCTCAGATTATTTCCCTCACATTTTTTGATTTGCCAGTCATAGCTATTTTCATTTTGGCAATACAACTTCACACCTCTCTATGTGCACATGCTTCACTCACCTCCTACCAGCTCCCTGTCCCCTTCCCTCATGTATCTATTCCTACTCTCCTGCCATTCCCCCATTGCCCTTGATAACTAATATACTTTTCAGAGAGCCCAAGAATTATTTTCACTCACAGAAATTATGCTAAGCTGTTTTTTCTTTCTTTTTCTTTTTTTTTTTTACTTGAAATGAGATTACACAGATAGTTGAATGGGTTTTGTCTTTATATATTCTTGTACCACAGATTATTTTGTTGTGAAGGATGGGAAGGTTTGCTAGCCCATTTCCTTTTCCACATTCTTGTCTTTAACAGTAACGTTGAAAGTTTTGCTCAATAAGAAACAATCTTAAAAAAGAAATTTCATGGAATTGCCACAGAAAAACCTTACAGGTCCCTTTCATCTAAAAAGAAGAAAACACCCAATTCCAAAAGCATATTGCAATTTTCATTTAGAAAATTCTAATTCTTAGAGTGACCAAGGAATCTTTTCAATTACTTTTTTAAAAAGCCTAATTTATGTTGAAGTAATTTCTGTTTCATGTTGACTTTTCTATTTCAGATAATTATAGTCTAAATTAGCAGACATGATATTTATATTTTTAAGTCTGTCATTGTTTCTTGTATTGAAGATATGTTAGACATTTATGATAAGTAATTTATAATGTCTTATCTTGTCCAGTTATCCAGTTAATATTGACAAAATGGAAGCTTATCAGGAATCCTTTCACTATCACAATGATCTCGTATTAAGCCCATTGTTAAATTACTTCCAGAGGAATCATTTACACATAGGATAATAACTTAATTATCCACATCAGAATCTCCCATTCTTTTTTCGTACGTTCATTAGAACACTTAGTACTTCCAAATAAAATAAATATCTTCAGTCAAGATCAAGGTCACATCTCCATCCACACATGCCACATTTTAAGCAATCAACTAATCGTCACGCATGGCTGGTGCCCACATTGGACAGTGCAGGTTTAAATAGTGCGGGTTTTCAGGCCCCACCTCCTCCAGGCCCAGCTGGTCTCCGCCTCTTAGGCTGAGAACATGGGTGGTTGTTCAGAGACAGGCGCCTCAGTTTCTGGAACCCGCTTCCAGTCCAGGTCCACCCAGAGCAACGCGAGCTGGTCGCTGGGTCCAGCATCAGCTTAGGGCCATACCACCTCTCAGTTTTTATATTTTATAAAATGTAAAATCTTCAGGTTATCGTACCTCTTAGATTTCCCTCTGTTTTTTATATATGGGAAATTATAGCTGCTGCATAGCATTAGTATGTTGTTTCAGTATTTGTGATATAATTTAACAGTATTCTATTCACCGTGACCTAAAAAGCTTTTAATCACCATTTCATTTTTACCATATTTATATACAATTGCTTCTTTCTCTTATTTTAAAGTTTTTTTTCAAAGAATATATATATGTAGTAAAATACAATTTAATTAATATTGGAAAATATGCATTGAGTTTGGAGTAATTTATGTTGGTTCTTAAATTATTGGTTAAATCTAGCTCTAATTTTTTTCTTGAGGTCTTTATATATATATTTCTTGAGGTAATTTGTAGTTGTTAAATCTCTTAAAAAGTTTGTTTCTTATAACCACTAATAATAGCTTGACCATATCCTTTTAAAATAGTGTAGAGTTTCTTAATAGAATAGAATTTAAGTAGATTTTAGAGGTTTTTCTTGCATACCTGCCTTCTACTATTTCTTAGTTATATGTATTGTATTTTACTCCTTTCTTGATCCAGTTAGACAGGGCAAAATAATCCCCATTTTATAGATGGAAAACACTGAGGTGCTGAGATATTAATCAAAGACTGATAGTTTGGTAGGTAGCTACAGAATTTGAATCCAGAACTGTAGATTTACAAACTCTAGTATAATGTAGGGTCCTCTCCAGTGATAATTTTTCTTAATTTGTTTATATACATTCCTGGAATAGTTACTGTTTAAGCTGTGAAGTAATATTTTCTCTGTAGTAAGAGAATTAGGTGACAAATTGTTATAAATGGTTTTGCAAAGCACAAGGAATGAACAAATACAATGTCTTCTAATGGGTACACTGTGTGGAAAGGTAATGGACACTGGGCCTTTTGCTGCCTGTAGTATCTTGAAACTCTTGGCCTTTTGGCCTTTCTCTACTGTTGGATAACTACTGTGTATTCTAGATCAATAAGCATAGCTAGAAATGAAGCAAAGAAATGGGGAATATTTTAACCTGATGGGGGACACAAATACTACAAAGACAGAAAAGTAATTGCTGGTTATAATCTTAGCTGGGCGTATCTTGAAATTGTAGGCACTTCATAGTAACTGTAGTATCCCAGAGTAGTTCAGCTAAACTGTAAATTTCCTTACTGACAGAGAAGAATCCTTAATGCTTGACTTATACAAAGCAGTAAGTAAATTCTTTTTAATTTTAATTTGCCTTCTAGAATTTCATGAATTATTTCAGTTATGTTCTCTAATTATAAGTGGTTAAGTGTAATGACTTAAAGATTGTTGCAAATATAAGGTTATTATAAAGAACATTTCCTTTTCACAAGTAGTCAGGCGTAAGGACATTAGGAACAATAGAAAGATCCAGTTTTATTGAGCATCTGAGGTAAACTTAGCTGAGACCTATTATTCTTGATACTAACTTGCATTTAATGCTTTACCTAATCAAATTGCATTTCAGTGTCTCCCTAACACACCTGTTCTTTTTCTGCTATGTGATTTTGTTGTATTGAGTTAATTCACATAAAGAACTTAGAGCAATATATAGCACTTAGAAGATTGTTTTAAATATTTTGTCCCCCTTATCATTTGCTTTTGCTCCTCACTTTTTGATCACTATTCCTAGTTCAGGGTGAATTATATTTTTGGAAAATTCATCTCAGCATCTCAGCAATGCTTTCCTCTGATACCCAGGTCAGCAGTCTGCTCTTCTCTCTCTCTCCTTTTCTCTGCCTCTTGGTATTGCTCATCCATATTGTGCCTTAAAAGCTGTTAGCTCCTGCCGCCATAGGTAGAGTCAAGTCTTCTTTCCTATGTAACAACTTGATAATCAATTGATGCCTTTAATAATGGAAACACACATTCATGCACACATACGTTTAATCACTTAAGAAATGATATTCATAGCATTGTAAGTTAGCCACAGTTAGCCGGGTATTTTAATAAAATGGAAATGGGAACGAATGTCTGAGACAGTTCAAGTTCCTCCCATTATATTCTTTCCTTTCAGTCTTTTTAATAAAAGTAGCAGCTTTTATGAGAACTAAAGAACTTCAAAAACCAGTAAGAGATCACTTTTCTGGGATTTCTCTTTGAAGGTCCCTGAGTGTCCCTACTAACTCTTCTGCTAATATTTTCTATGTGGTTACTTCTTTACCCCTCCTACTCACATGCCTTCTCTTAGGGGTGAAAGAGAGGAAGATACTTATTCTGGAAACTTGCTTCCAACTGGGATTTTTACAAATTATCTATTGGGAGCACAAGCCACAGATTCTGAGGGAGAGAGTACAGAAAGAAGTATGAAAAGTGATCAGACTTGGTGGTGGCACGTGCCTGTAATCCCAGCTACCTGAGGACTGAGGCTGGGGATCACTTGAGTCCACAGTTTTGAGACAAACCTGGACAACATAGCGAGAACTAGTATCTTAAAAAAAATAAAAATAAAAATCAATCAATCAATAAAGAAAAGTGATCGTGTTTCATGTAGATACCGGTGAATGATCATTTGTGTTCTTCAGTTGCTCACCAGACTTTCAGAGTCTCTGTTGTCAGGAGGTGCTGTCACTGTGGCATTCATCTACTGAGGAGGCAGTAGGTGAACATAAGACGGGAGGGCCTGCCCTTTCTTTTCTCAGGTTTGCCTTTCCACATTCTTGTTTCTAAATTTACTAGTCACCTTGGGAAGAAGGAAAACACTGAAATTATCATCAGAGAAATAAATATTGTTTTGACATATGATTAGAAGAAAATGCCACTTTACCAATAGAGTATTTAAGTTAGAATCTTTACTCGATAGATATGAGGAGTTTTTAGATCTTTTCCTGGTTGCTCTAGCATTTGCAAACATGTTAAGCCCTGGAGCCCAGATCTTTATGTCTTAACATTAGAAAAAGCACAAGTGAAACAAGTCATGCACAGCAGCTGGTGATGGGATTAGTCTGATGACTGTGAGGACTTGGACAAGTTGTTTCTTTTTCCTGGTTTACTTATGTCAGATTCTGAATGATGACATAGAGAAATTCATTGTAACTGCAGTTACTCTATAAAATCATGTGTGACCATTTTAAATGCATCATTTTGGTGTATTACAAATGCATCATTTTGTTTCAAGGGTCAAGGAGTAAAGAAATTTAGGTCATGTGTCTCTAAAAGCAGCTACTCTGAGATATATGGCAGAGTTTAAATTCCCCACTAGGTTCTTTGTTTGACTACATCTCTATTGAACCTGTTCTCAACTTCAATGATGAATGTGTTCAATAAAGGAAAAACTAACAGTTATGGAGTCAGCACAGACCCCTGTAGTGTTCTGAGTGCCTAGCCCTACAAATAGGGTCTTCCTGCATATCTGTTAAAATAAAACTTCAATTTTAAGTGAAAGCACACAGTGTCAGTCATTTTATTTTTAAAAGCAGGGACAGTGGTGGATGTTTTGATGGTGGGTGTTGTGTGTGCTTCTAAATCATAACATTGTAAAAATGATAACTTTAAAAAAACAGAAAAACAAACGAACCAGGAAACTGAGATTACTCTGGATAGTCACTGATTACTCTGGATAGTCACTGCACTTCAGAGATACATCCTGTCACTTGAGTTCAGTATTATACCAGATCCACTACTACTCACTTGGCACTATTATAATGAGTATTCAAAGAATCACATAATTTATAAATGGCCCATTTTGCTAGTGGAAAAAAAAAAAAACTCCAGAGACACATGAATTGTGGCATGAATTGAATTTAAATAATTACTAGTAAAGATGTGATCTATGGTAGATAGTTATGCATGTAGTCCTATTATAGACAGATATTTTTGTAGCAGCTGATATATGCTCAACATTTTACCTTCCCTCTTTGTAATCAAACTGTATGCATCTATTTGAATATGATGAACCTCTGTTAGCATGATACTCATACTGATGTGCTAAACTACTTTTCCTCTACATAACTTAAAGAATCACTTGAAAGTTTAAAAAATAAGGATTAGTAGACAATTTTTATTATCTAAATTAAGTAAATTACAAATTTTTTATTTTATCGGATATTCAGAATGGTAACCCTGTAAGATTTTAAATAGAGAAAGATAAAAATGACCTCTAGAGTGTTAATTTCCTAAAATAGAAGTTTATGGCCATGCTTACAAGGACTTTGAATAATAAATGAAGAAACAAACTTGGAAGTGGAAATGGAAACATGACCTGTTCATCTCATGAATATTTTGATCAGTAGTGATTTTCTTGTATCACTTTAAATTTGTAGGCATAAAAACCTGATAGTCTAAATCATGATGCTTTTTTATTATAGATGCTAGTAGCTATCGAGCAAACCCCCTGGACCCAAGTTATGTAGTCCTAGATTTTAGCCGTGCATTACTGCTTGGTATAAAGGCAAGATGCTGGGGCCAGAGGCCTATGTTTCTTCTTTCTGCAAGGCTTTGGGTTTTGTTCACTGTTGTTACTTTGGCTGCCACCACCCAAGAAAACCCGAGGGGGCAACAAATCTGCTAGTTTAGAAGCTTTTTCAGGAATGCTCCCTAGCCACTTGTAGTTAACTTACCTTTGCCCTTGATCTACTAGAGGCCACAAGCCTAATGTTTTCTATATAGCCAGCTGTTTATGCTGCTTACAGAAATGGCTTCCTACTTGGACTTCTGATACGTATTCTTGTAAATTTTAATGAGTGGCTCACGTTGCTTAGTTAACATCTCCTAAGGTGCTCCCATGGCCAGCATGTCTGATACATATGCCACACCTCCCACATTCACTCCCTCCCTCCCGCCCCTGCACATGTTGATGTCCATGTAGCATTCTTTCCACACAACTCATGCTCGTCTTCCACGCTTCTTATTCCACATATAGTGGGGTAGTCACCAACAGGGTTACATAAACTGTTCTTAAGCAAAAGGAGGCAGTGTGGGATAAGACAGATTTCTGTGAGGGATAACTATCTACTGAGAAAAAACCCAAAGGCTTAAGACTGTGGAGGCTAGTGCTTCATACTGTGCGAGATTTCTGATACTTTCGTTGTTCTTTTTGCTGTAGTCTACCAGTTACTGAGGACATAATGTCTTAATTTCATATCTTTCTTTACCTTCAAAAAATCTGGCTTAAATAAATACCCATTTTTCAACACCTCACACACAGAAAAACTGGCTGTACCCTACTTACTTCACCCAAGGGAGGTAGTTTGAGGATGAAATTCATATTCTGATACCTTGCATGAAGGGTTTTTTTGGTTGCTTTTTGAATACAGGTTTAAAAGCAAAACCTGAGAACTAAAGGAAGTAACATGAATTTCTCCAGACGATCATTTCTCTTTTCAATTGTTGTAATTCTGGTGCTGATTTTTACGATCCTAAAAAACTTCAGATGTCCCAGTTTCTGGATTCTGCTCTGGCTCTGACATCCTCTTGTTCTGTTTCACCCATCAAAGGAATTTATAGAAATCCAGCTCTCCTAGAAGTCACACTCTTAACTAAGATATCCCTTAGTATATAGGGTATTCTTTGAGCTCTGAACTATATAAATATTGGCAAAGTGGTAGGTACTTGAAAGATAGGTAAGTAACTTTTTTGATGCTTAATTATAGGCTAACATAGGCAGATGATTACTGGTAAAGAGTCTTGCACTCCTTTGGTTACCTACAAGAAATCTAACTCAAGCCAGTGTGAGTAAAGCTGGAGCTCATTTCTTCATATATGTGCAAAGTCCAAGTCTACAGCAGACTCTGGGCCTCTCTGGATGGAATGTCTTAAATGTTGTGATCAGGATCTTCTCTCTCATTTGTCTCTACCTTCCCCTGTATTGACTTCAGTTTTTAATTAGGACCTCATGGTGACAGTCATCAGCAGCTCTGATTTACATCATAGTTAGAGCCAATTCCCTTTTAAAAGGGGTGTTTCTTCCCTGATAGTTCCCCCCAAAATCCCAAGAATAACTCTCATTGTCACAACTTACATTACCTGTCCTTTTCTTAATCAATCCTGCCAGAATGTTAGGACTAGAAGAAGCATTTTGGCCTGCTTCTTACTCACAGTAGGGGCCAGGTGGAAAGGTGCATGTTTATCCCATTGGAGACCCTATTACCTGTCCCTTGAAGGTTGTTTACCTTTATTGGCAAGACATAGTCAAGACTTGTGTTTCGTATTTCTTCAAATCCAGAACTTAGAGAAGTTGTACCTTACGGACATTATTCTGGTACTCTAATAAATAGCACTCTCTAATCAAAGCCTCAAATGATGTGTTTGAAAATCTACTCTGCCATTCATTGTATTGAATCCACTAGTTATAAGGAAAAATGAGTTTTCCTCACTTGTAGCTTTTATTGTCATTGAGAGAATAGCATCTAAAAAGTACAGTATGATAGTTCTGTGGCTGAGGTAAGCACCCAGAATGGAAGGAGTTGTAGTTCCAGGCAGAGAGGGCTGCGTGTACAAAGTCCTGTGATTGGAGGAAATAGTTAACTGAAATAATTCCTTATACATTCTGAAACAGAAGTAGTCAGAGACCAGGATTGTAGAGATTACTGGACCAGATCTTAGCAAGTCTTACATTTACTAAGGCATTTTTACTTTAGTTTTGCATTCCACAGGAATCCTTTGCTGGGTTTGGTGCTGGGAAATGAGGTGATGAAACTTATGTTGTAGAATGAAAATCCTACCCTGGAGCAAATGAACTAGAGAGAATGGAAATTGAGACACTTTTAGGCTAGTGAAGTAAGCTAGAGACCTCATGGCATGGAGTCATGGCAGAGGTGATGATGATAAGAACATTTGAACCTTATTTGGTAGGAAGTGAATTATAATAGTAAATTGAACGTCCAATGACAGAAGAATCATTCCAAGTCCTACAAAATTGACTTTGTCTCATCCCATTAGCAAAAAATAATAGATTTTCTATATTGACAAAAGATGTGAACATGGGACTTTTTTATAAGAGTATGATTCATAATAGTCAAAATAATGTAAATGTAATTAAAATGTTTCAGCTCATAAAAAGCAAAATGTGTTATATATGTACTACAGAATATTATTTAGCAAAAAAACAGTTCTCATATGTTCTGAAAAATTGATTAACTTTGAAAGTATGTTTAGTGAAGGAAACCAGTAATAATAGATCATGTATTTGTATGATTTCATTTTAAAGATTGAGGTAGATTAGTGGTTGTCAGGGGCTGGCTTAGGAGCAGGGAGGAAATGGGAAGGCCTGTTAATGGATGTAAGATTTCATTTTAAAGAGACAAAAATAATCTAAAATTGATTGTGGGGTTGATTATACACTTCCGTGAATATGTGTGTGTGTGTGTGTGTGTGTGTGTGTGTGTGTGTGTATATATACCATTGAGTTATATACTTTAAGTGAACTGTGTGCATATGAATATTTCAATAAGAGCATTATTATGAAAGATATTAATATAGGAATAAAGTCACTTAGTTTATCTATAAAACACTATCAGTGGTAGAATCAGACATGGAATATCAGGAAATGACAGGGAGGAAGTAGGAAAAAAAACTGAAAAAACCTAAAAATGTAAAACAGGAAAATGGATTAATAGTCATTAAAATGATATTAATTAACCAATCCATGTAAAGTATTGATAACTTATAGATATGACCTATAAATAGTACTTGTGGAGCATTAGTTTTGGAGTAAAATATTTTCACTCAACTGTTTAACCTTTATAATGATTATTTATGTTGCTGAAGAACATCATTTAAGAAGGCAAAGAGATAATATATTTTTATAAGGATTGTATTTTTAAATGTAGGGTGTTTTTTGTCTTTTAAAAATCCTTTCAGGTTTAGTAGTTTCATTTCACTGAAAAAAACCTCTTAGATTTATAATTTATTGCAATAATATTTTGCAATCCATTTTCACCCTTTTATTTTATATTGTATATTGCTGAGCCAATGAGGAAAACCAAGCTTTTCTGTTTTAATAACAAGAAAGAAAACAAGAAATTAGAGTATATGTACCCACAATTTGGATTGGAGAAAAAGTGGGGAAAATAAACCAAAAACCAGAAAGTAGAGATACCTATAAGTTCTGCCTAGAAAACGTCTTAGAAATTATTTTAAGAAAAAGTATTTTAGCTCTAGTATATTTCTATTTTATCATCATTTTTGTTACTGATTGCAAAACTATCTTACTTGTAAAATTAGTCAGCAAAATATAAGGTAAAATGTTAGTAAAGGATAAAAAATGAGAAATTTTCTTATTGAAGTAACATTGCATTACATAACATGTAAGTTTCAGATGTGCATCGAGAATCAGTATGTGTATCTACTACATTCAGTTTACCACTAACGGTCACAATTCTGTTCTGTCCCTGCCTTTCACTGTTTTACCTACTCCCTTTTTCTTTTCCCTTCTGGCATCCATTAATTGGTTTTACAGTCCAGAAGTTTCTTTATTTTTTTATTTAGTTCATGTTTGTTTTCTCTATATTCCACATATGGGTGAAATCATATGATGTGTTTAAACTTATGTATATGTGAATGATGTCGGTATATTGCAAAGTTAAATGTATCAAAATGTATAACATCTTCAGAGAATTGTTATGAGATTATGTTACATTTAAAATTTAGCATTGAAAAATCTTGCTACTATATTTTTAAATTTTCTTTTTAAATTTTCTCAATTTTGCTTTCCTGTAATGTTACTCTTTTCCCCCTAAGAGTACATCCCTTATCATAGAAGTTAGAGGATTTATCTTTCCTGAGAATTTCTTTTCTTACCTTTTTAATTGCAGTGTTGTTATGGGTTCTATTCCATATTTTCCTTAATTCTGTTCATTTAATTTAGGCACATCATTTCACGTTAGTTTTGTGCTTCTTTGTCATAGCGGGAATATATATATATATATATATATATATATATATATATATATATATATATATATTAGTATATATAGGAGTATTATAAAATCCTCCTATTCAACTTAACAGCAAACACTGAAGTATGTTTTAGATAGTTGGGGAATTGTTCATAGCAGGAGGAACAACTGTATACATTTTCAGGTCTTTTTTTACCTCTCTACTTTAACCTAAGTTGGCAAAAAAGCTTTGTCGATATCTTAGTGTTATTTTCAATGGAGTGAGCTTATGTTTTTCTGCCAAAATATTTCTTCCATACTACCAGCTACCAGCATTTACAATATTCAAATGTGTTCTTATTTAAGCATACATGTATGTGCACATATTCATGCATGTGTGTATGTACGTAATGCATTTATGTTGCAGAATTTTGTTGCAGTTTTTTTCCCTACTGGAGAACATGTATTCTGATGCTTGTCACATCTGTTGCATCCTATTTTCTCTGAAAGAATTGGTAATTAAAGTCTAGTTCTTTGTGTTAACGATTCTAATTAATCAGAAAGAAAAAATTTTCCTTCTACGTCTATGTGAAAGCCTTTGCTAATTAATTAGAAACATTAATTTGAAATTTCTGTCATATTTTCTTTGCTTGTTCCTCTTCAGTTAACTGAGTTTTTTTCATTTTGTTTTTTAAATTAGGGTAATATACTTAGATTTTAACTTATTTTGATACTTCAGATTCCTACATATAAAGTAGCTTAAGTAAAAGTTGACCATTTGGACTACATTATTCATTTTAAAAAAAGACTCAGATAAGGTCAATGTTAAATTCCCCTTGTTTATAGAAAATAAGATTTAGATTTGCTTGATTTATGTAGGATTTTTAGGTGTAGAATTCTTTTATTACTGGAGCTGCAGTAATAGGCTAGTCTCCCTCATTTCTTTTTGAGAACTATTTTCTACCCTTTTGATGCTTTTCTAAATCTTCTGTGATTTTTTTTGAAGGATAGAGTTTAGCAAGTAAGTTTGATTATTGCAAGTGAGAAATAACTGCAAAGTGAGAATTTTAGAAAATATCATATTTGCACTTATTTTTGAGTTGGTTGCTAATTTGACATCATCCTAACTACAGAACAACTTACTGTCTGGGTGGAATGACTTTTTTGTTAGACCTCTATGGACTTTTTAAGTGCAGGCATTTCATACATTTAATTGTAGTATAAACCTGTTTCATCTGATGAAGTGTGAAAATTCTCCTGTCCTGAATCCCATTCATAGGAGATGGTGCATCAGAGTTTCAATATTGTGAATATTAGAGATAAAATATAAAATGAGTTTGAATTGGTGAGCATCTTACAAAATTGAGTTCACTTTAGTAACAAAGAAATTAAGGATCCTTAATTTCTTTTTAATCCTTAATTTCTTTTTAAGGATTCTTTTTAATTTCACATTCTGTGTGGATTGGGGGGTTATAAGCCATCAATAGTTTAGAGAAGAAATCTTAAAATAGCTGCTCTGTTTTAAGAGCAATGTCTTCAGAGGAGTTATTTTGGGGAAAATCCAATCTTTTTGCTAAATAAGGAAATAAAATAGTATTTGTTTCGCCATTAAAGACTGTATCTGTAATGGATTTGGATATAGAGCTCTTGTGCAAATTTCTAACTAAACAGTACCAAAAACTGTTCAGAGAATTGTTAAAAGATGACATAAAGTAAAATAATATTGCAACTGGTAATGAATTTAGAAAGGTACTGTAAACTTTTGACCCTACTTCAAAAAAAAAAATACCCTAAAACTGGAGCTGTGTAAAGCTCCTACAGATGGCAAGGTTTAGCATGTGGTCAACTCTCACCCTTCACAGCAATTATGATCAAATTACGCTCTGTACACCTTGGAAACGTCAATCTTTAGGAGGGTGAAGTTGGATTTGAATCTCTTTCCAGTGCTTGTAAATATTAGAGAACCAGCTAACACATTAAACTAAATAAATGTTAAAATTGAGTGTGTTGCACTTTTCTATTGTTGCTTTATGGAGTATTTGCTTGATATAATGTTTTCCATAAAGTTTTAAGCTATAACCATTCACACTTAAATTTTTTGAGGTGTCTGCTGACTAGATACTCACTGTCACGTAGAAAGAGGTACATTTCAGTAGCACATATTTAGGTACTGATTAGTTGTTTTGTTTTTTTTTTTGTGCATTGCTATGACCTTTATTTATAAATATACCTATTAAAAGCAATTCACAGGTCAGTTTTCAAAATATCAAAATATAAGTTTTTTCCCTTAGTAAAATGCTTACGTAGTTATTTGCATAATATAAGTGGCTTGTAATTAAGATATTTCACTGTTATTTCTGATGGTAGTAGCAATGATTTTTAAAACTAGACATGAACAATTTTCTTCATTGAAAGTATTAATATGTGTCTAGTAAATTCTGTAGCTTGAACAGTAAAAGTATTGTTATTTTACCACTCAAAAGAATTTCTATTTAGAAAAATAAATGCTTTGTTTTTTTATATATTAAGCATAAAATTTAATGTGATTTTTAATATGATGATTGTATCAAATAAAGAATAGAAGCTATATTTTGGTTTCTAATAATGACCTAACCACCCACCACTGTTTTTTTTCTTTTTCCTGTGTTCCTTCTTCACTTACACACTCCTTGATCCCCTCTCTTGGGTTGATTTGTAATCTGACTCTTGTGACAGATGTGAGGAGGCATTAGCAAAGGGATTCTCTGATTTTAGACCAATCAGTTAAGAGACTGCTCTATTAAATCTATGGTCAGAAAACATTTCCTTAGATTTTGAAAATTACTGTTATCAGAATCAAAGCCATGATAATATAAACATAAAATGACAGAGATCCAAGGAGGAGTAGAAGAGACTTTAAGATAAGTCAGACACTACTAAGAATGTTTTAGAGGAAGGGGTCGGATTTCATGTTGAAGCATGTGCTTTGCTTTGAATGAATTTGGCTTTATTTCTGTAAACATCCCTCCTTCTAAGATGAATCAATGCTTTTTAGCCATGTCTGTACCTGTAGCAAAATACTGTGATGAAACTTTATGGACACTTAAAGAAGGGGAGAAAAATGAATAAAACTTGATGTTTTCAAGAGTCTATGGATTCTGCCACATTGAACACATTCTGTAAATTAAAAAAATAAAGGTGCATTGTCAGAACTTTGTTGTTTTAATTAATTTTCAGTTGACTCAAAGTATGTACTTTTAAATTATTTATTTCCTTTTGGTAATTACACGTGTGCAGAATCTATAATATTTTCAATCTCCTTATCCAGTTTACTAGATCTCTATAAAACTTTTCCTATGGAAAGTATTTTTCATGGGGAGTGAAGGGCTTGGCTGGGAATTTCTTTCATTAGGCAGCGTGATTCAGGAGTGTGTGAAAGACCTGGTAGTTTAATATGTAGAAACTGTCTGTGTAAACTTGAGTGTACTGGTACATGGGATCAGAGGGATAAGATGCAATAATCATTTGCTCATTCCATTTTTTGTTGCAACACTTCTGTGTCTGTCCATCTTAGCAGTGGTGGAGACAGCCATACTGTGTTTTGTTACAGCTGGCAGAAAAGGGCGCTGACATGATTTTAGTTTTACTTTTTGATGCTGAGAGCTGTAACATGTAAGCTCTGGAAAACATTTAATCACTGAAGTTCCTACATAGTCCAGTGAGAGCAGCTTTTAGTAATTTACAACTTAAGAAGCTGAGTATTTGTTCCCCTAAAAATCTTACTTTATTAAAGCATTTAATTTAAAAAGGGGAAAGAGCTTCCCAGTTTTCCCATTAGAGAGCACAAAAGAAAACACATAATGACTACTTATTACACAATCCTCACATAAGCATAGCATTTAAAATTTACAACCAGGGTACCAATTACAAGTACATTCAGTCAGTTGAACCATATAAAAATTTAATATTAATAAACTCAGCCTCCTTGACAGTACTCCTATGCTTACTTTGCCCCATTTCTTTGAGTTTATAATTTTCTTTTAACTGAAAAAAAAAAAAAAAAAAGACATGGCAAATCATGTACTATCTTGAATTTTGTTTATAATCAGGACAAGAAGTGACTTTATTTGAAAGATGGCAAAGAGAAAGCATTTCCTTGCTTTAAGAAAATGTTTTTCAAAAGCGTATGCCTATGTTACTTTTTCAAAATGGGCCAAGATATATTTTCCACATATATTTTTCTTTTTCAGTATAGTACATACAAAATTAGAATTCTAAAATGCATTCATAGCTTTTTAGTTGCTAATTTAATCTATTTTGAAAAATCCTACCAAACAGTGCTCTGTTTTAAATAAATAAAGGGTAGGTAATTTATTATTATTGTCTTTATCTTTATACTAATTGCTTATAGATATGTTTTCAAAATAAGTGAATTCAAGATATGTTTTCAAAATAAGTGAATTCAAGCTTGCTTTTATAATACATTCATTTTTTTTATTAATTATGCAAACTTTTATTTGAACAGACAGTAGTATTATTTGTTGGTTGGGCAGATTTTAGCACAGATTTCCTTGTGTACTACAAGAATAAATGGAGGTTTTTCTGGTAAGAGCAACACCAAATATTTAATTTCATCTTTTTGTTGTCAAGAAAGGGCAGAGGAGCCAGAGTGGCAGGAAAGACTAAAACCAAATATTTTATCTATTTATTTTACTTTTAAAGAAAACTATTTATATAATAAAGAAATGGACTGTCAGGAATAGCAATGAACTTAATTCCAGGTGTTAGGCTATAGTTTCCATCAGTAAGAATCATCTGTTCCATGGTAGTAAGTTATCTTCATGTCAGTTTATATTGCTGCAATCATCTTTATTTCTGTATTTCTTAGTATCTTTTCAGTATGTAAAGCCCCTAGGAATCGTGTAATTCCTACAAAGTTAAGACCTATTTTGTATTCTGGCTGTTGTATAGTTATGTTCCATGCTCAAACATGAATCTAGGTTTACACCTTCCCAGTTCAGCAGCTCATGATATCAAACCATGGTACCTTCCTAATTGTAAATGAAATATTTCTTCTGGTTGCTTTCAGTCATAGTGATACATGTTGAATCTGATGAAATTAGGAATTTTGCGTATGTGTATGTATGTGCATGTGTGTGTGAGAGAGAATATTTAAAACCCTTCTGATAACCTAAGACACTGTTATGCTTTTAGATTGAAAATTAGTTTCAGCATAGGCATATTTTCAGTTTTACACAAAATATTTGTTTTATTCAAGCATTTCTGGAAGTAAAAATATATTTGTGTTGTTTATATGATAGCTTCAGAAAGTGGAAATGTGTTTCCCTCTTTTACTTGTCACTATTCCCCACATCTTTCCTTTCCTTTTCCTTTTCCTTTTTCTTTTTTTGAGACTAGGTCTTGCTATTTTTGCCTGTGGAACCGCAGGCTCATGTTGCCCAGGGTACCACAGACTCAAGCAATCCCCAGCCTCAGCTTCCCGGGTAGCTGGGATTATAGGCACGCGCCACCATGCCCAGCTATATATTTTTGGAACTAGGTCTTGCTATGTGCCCCCGATGGTACTTGACCCATGATCCCTGGTCCTGGCCGTGGCTTCCTAGGCTGCTGCTTACAGGCATGCACCACCATGCCCCGCCTCCTCACATTTTTTCTAGTGAACATTTTTTCTTATAAAATTAGTAAAGGAATACTTACCAAGAAAACACTTGCTCAGCCATATTGTTCAAGCACTAAAACTATCCTTACAGTTTATCCCTCTAGTAATTGGTGTTACAACCTATTGAAAGTACAGATTTGTATGGAATTCCTATGTGGTAATTTCTGTTTAACTTGTGTGAACACATTTAATACTCAACCCTATGAGGTAGTGATGTGGTGCTTGCTTTTTCATAGAAGAGAAACCTGAGGCTTGGAGAGGTAAAATAATATTTCTAAGGTAACACACATATTAACCAGTACAGCAAGGATTTCACATCTGGGCCCATAAGTAGTACATGGTTGTTAGCTAGATTTTGCATTATGGTTTAGAAAATGTGACCTAGGAAGAAAAGATGAAAGAAAAAATCTGTGCTTATTGTAAGTTTTTTGCCTACAAGCTGAACAGTAAATGCACAAACTTCTTTTTGTTGCCACATCCAATGAAAATGACCAGAGTGAATATCATTAAATGAGATAGTCTCTCAAAAATTAACTTAATTATGAATTTTCAGTGAACTTCCCAAGTTGTTGAAATTGAGGGACAGTGAAAGATCTATGCACTACTCAAAGGGAGCGTTGAACACCTTGTACATTATGAAAATGAGGAGAGCAAAGAGTGGTGTAAAGAGTGAGCTCCAAGTGAATACCATAAGGGTAGACTCCAAGTTGGAGGAATTGATTTCCAAAGTAGCTTCTTCTCATATGGGTAACATTGAGTAGCAGGAACAGCAAGAATTTATACAGAGGTAATAACTCTTCTGAAAAACCAGGTAGACTAGCTAGTCAATCATTAATGAATTCTCATGTGGTCTACTTCAAAGAGGAAGTCAGGTATAAAATGATTTTATGTAAAGGGAAGTAAAAAGTTAGATCATATTTATTCTAAAAAAGTAATGTTATGATTTTTGTGTTCTTTTCCAGACACCACATTCATTGATGTTTTAGCAGTGCTATAAATGTCTGCTATCTATACTTTCATAATAAATGAAATAACTAGTACATTTTAAAAGTAGAATAATATTACATACTTAAAAGATTATTATTTAAATTGTAATTAAAACATTTTAATTTGCTTACTGTAGGCCCTCATTTCTTTCATCTATTAGTCAAAAATATCACCTAATAGAAAGATAGTGGATCTTTATAAGTTCTTTTAGGAAGTGAAGATATTGGTGTATGTTCTCAGAATAACCCAGTAAATATCTATTGGATAATGAATGAGTACCAGACACTCTTCTGGCCCAATTTGACATTGGTCTTGTTCTAATTTACTTATTCCTCTTAACAGTCATGAAAATCTTCTCAGATGTGTGGATATTGTCATTTTATGGAGATTAATGAGAGAATCATATAGCTGGAAGTAGTAATGAAGCCTAATTCAAATACACATCTTCTGACTCCAAGTCCATTGTTTTTGCTGCAGAGATATGCAAATCACAAGAAAATGCTGCAGTTATTCAAAGATGCAGGGATAAGCCTTAAAAAAAAAACTATGGACCATTTTATTTCAGAATCATTAAACCAGAAATATTTGTTGAATCCTAACTGCTTCTAAATACTATCTATGTTATTTGCTCTGTGGGGCAAAATGAAACCCCCTTTGCTTGAAGAAGCTTATAGTATCATTGAGGTTCAGAAGCACATTAACATAAGCATTTTGAGAGTGCCCTTAGAACTGTGTCTCATGCCTAGAGGATCTAGTGACTATTTGAATGTATGAATGAATCTAGATTAGAGGAATTGGTTATGGAAAATTTATGGAGAAAGTAAGACTTGTGGCAAAACTTTGGAAGATGACTACGATTGGATACCTGGATAGAAATGGTGTTGGACAAGAGTGGTATTCTGAGCAAGAGACACAACTTGGGAGAGTGCTCTTTGTGTAGGTTGTACTAGAAGGTATTGTTGGAAAACAGTTGTGAAACTGACTTTGAATCATGTGGTATATATACAGTGGAATACAACTCATCTCTTAGCAAAGATAAATGTTGTCATTTGAGAAAATACGGATGGAGATAGAGTGGATTATACTAAATGAAGTAAATCAGAAGGAAAAAGATAAAGATGGGATGGTGTCACATTTATGGAATATAGAGAAACAAAACAAGGGGTCAGGTAAAGCCAACAACACACAGCAAAGCCTAGGTACCTGGCTATGGAATTCAGACTTCTAGAGGGAAATGGCAATGAATGGGAACAAAGTAGGGAATGGTAAAAATAATCCCTGATTGGTAAACTGCATCTTGAATAGAAGTATAATGCCCAATGGGAGAGTCCTAACTCTAGAGCTTTCTTTGGTACAGTGACTTACCCTTTGTCACTGTACCAAAGGGTCCAGTGCATTTTGAGCATTCCCTTTGTCAAGGAACTTGGAAACTTTGCCTGTGTGTGTGTTAAAAGAGATGCTGGCTTCTGCGGAGCTGGGGGAAGTGCTTCCTTAGCAGAATAGTGCTAAATGCTTCTCTGCCACAGCCATCTTCCTGCCTCCTTCTTAGGAGACTAGTGCCATTTGTTGCTTGTGAAGTGTTGTGATCCTGTGTGTTTAGTTGAACCTTAGGAAGACCCTTTGGTAAATGTTGTGGCTATGTTGACCCTTGAAATTATCTGAAAAAGAGCTAAACAGTTAACTTCAGATATATATTATGTATTTATATATATATATATATATATATTTATATATTGTTAATTTTCTCATAGTGAATCTTAAACTACAGTTTGTGTCCTGTTCTTGTAATTGTGATTCTAATGGAGTTTGTAAAATAATTTATGATTTTATTTTTCTGCTGGGTGAGTTCAGTTGTCCAATGAGGCATTTGTAGCTTTCTTGCTATTCTCTCATCATTTCTAATTGCTTTCTTTAGAAGTGATAGATTTTTAACCAATGCGATTCAACTGATGGTTGGTCAACCCTTGTTGGGATATATAAATGTCTTAGGTTTGTGGTCAGATCTCTCCAGGTTTTTAGCACAGTTCTTTAATGTGATTTTTCTTTGTCAGGGAAACATGTTTCTCCAGTATTATGTGATTCAATAGAAAAATACTATTTATAGTGAAAAACTTGACTTTTTGAGATACAGTGTACACTAGTCCCTTATTCTGTTAAATATGTAAGCATACACTTATTTTGATTATTAGAAAAGTTCACTTTGATGTCTATTTACACATGTATATTTATCTTTGTATTGTCTTCAACAAATAGTAATTTCAGGACTTTAGCCAATTTTGGTGTCTTCATATGTAGTTGAAATAGACCTAATTAAAAAAGAGATCTGACTCTTGATTTTTGAACAAAAGAAAATGTTAAGACTAGCGATAAACACCCCCTTTATTTTTTTTAATTTTTATTTTTGCATGTTTTACAATATATGATTGTATAACTGCTAATCCCCATGGGAATACCCC
>PVHY01007747.1:0-65536 GCA_004024945.1 Uropsilus gracilis | reverse complement strand
CTGCAGGGCAAAAATTTTCTCCCAGTTGGTTGGGTTTCTTTTTGTTTTGTTTATTGTCTCTTTTGCTGAACAGAAACTTTTTAGTTTTATATAGTCCCAGCTGTTTATGTTTTCCTTCATTTTTTTGCTGGCCATAGTTGTTTCCCCAAATGGATTTCTGAGGTGAAATTCATGAAGGGTTTTGCCCAGGTTTTCTTCTGTATTGCCGGTCTCACTTTGAGGTCCTTTATCCATTTTGAGTTAATTTTTGTACAGGGTGTGAGGGTGTTGTCCTGGTCCATTTTTTTACAAGTTTTGATCCAGTTTTCCCAGCATCATTTACTGAAGAGGCTATCCTTGTTCCAGGGTATATTTTTTGCTCCTTTGTCAAAGATTAATTGACTGTATATATGTGGTTTTATTTCTGGGTATTTGATTCTGATCTGGTCTGTTTGTCTGTTTTTGTACCAGTACCATGCTGTTTTAAGTATTATGGCTTTGTAGTACAGTTTGAAGTCTGGAATAGTAATACCTCCATTCTCTCTTCTGTTTGTCAATAGGGTTTTTGCTATTCAGGGTCTTTTGTTTTTCCATATGAATTTCAGTAATGTTTGTTCTATCTCTTTAAAATATATCATTGGGATCTTTATTGGAATTGCATTGAATCTATAGATGGCCTATGATAGTGTAGCCATTTTGATGATGTTGATGTTTCCAATCCATGTACAGAGAATGTCTTTCCATTTTTTTACATCATCTTCTATTTCTTTTAAGAATGTTTTATAGTTTTCTTTGTATAGGTCTTTTACATCTTTTGTTAGGTTAAATCCCAAGTATTTGATTTTCTTTGGTGCAATGGTAAATGGGGTGTTTTTTCTAATTTCTTCTTGTTCTGATTGATTCTTTGCATATATAAATGCTGTTGATTTTTGCGTGTTGATTTTGTATCCAGCTACCTTACCAAATCGGTTTATTATTTCAATCAGTTTTTCTGTTGATTTTTCTGGGTTCTCTACATAGAGAATCATATCATCCGCATATAATGATAACTTTATATCTTCATTCCCTATTCGGATTCCTTTTATGTCTCTCACTTGTCTTATTGCCCTAGCTAGGACTTCCAGAATTATGTTGAAAAGGAGTGGAGAGAGTGGGCATCCTTACATGGTTCCGGACTTTAATTGGAATGGTTTCAGTTTTTCCCCATTGAGGATTTCCGCATCTATTGATATGATCATATGGTTTTTGTTTTTTTCTTTGTTGATGTTGTGGATTATGTTGATTGATTTTCAGTTGTTGAACTCTCTCTGTGCCCCTGGGATGAATCTTATTTTGTCACGATTGATGATCCTTTTTATGTAATGTTGCGTTCTGTTTGCCAGGATTTTGTTTAGAATTTTTGCATCTGTGTTCATTAGGGAGTTTGATCTATAGTTCTCTTTCTTTGTACTATCTTTATTTGGTTTTGGAATTAGTGTAATATTTGTTTATATAAGGTATTTGGTAGCTTTCTTTCTTTCTCAATTTTTGGAAAGAGTTTTAAAAGTACCAGTGTTAGTTCCTCTTTGAATGTTTGGTAGAACTCATTTGTAAAACCATTAGGACCTGGGCTCTTGTTTTTAGGGAGAGTTCTGATGACTGCCTCAATTTCACTGCTGGTGATTGACCTGTTTATGTTTTCTATTTCTTCTTTGTTCAATTTTGGGTGACTGTATTATTCCAGGAATTTGTCCATCTCTTCCAGGTTGCTGTATTTGTTTGCATATAGATGTTCGTAGTAGTCTTTAATTATCTTTTGGATTTCTGCTGGGTCTGTTGTAATATCTCCCTTTTTGTTTATTATTCTGTTTATTTGAGTTTTCTCTCCTCTTTTCTTTGTAACCCTTGCCAGGGGGTTGTCAATTTTATTTATTTTTTCAAAGAACCAGCTTTTGGTTTTTATCTTCTCAATAGTCTTTTTGGTTTCTATTTCATTGATCTCTGCTTTTATTTTCCGTATTTCTTGTCTTCAGCTGGAATTTGGATTTTTTTGTTGCTCTTTTTCTAAGTCCTCAAGTTGGGAGATTAGAGTATTTCTTTGGGCTGTTTCAATTCTTTTTGTTTGGGCCTGTATTGCTATGAACTTTGCTGGTAGTACTGCTTTTGCTGCATCCCACACATTTTGGAACATTGTGTCATCATTGTGGTTTGTCTCCATGTAGGTTTTAATTTCTTCCTTGATTTCCTCTTTTACCAAGTGATCTTCCAGAAGCCCACTGTTCAGTCTCCATGTAGTGTTTACTCTCCTTATTTTATTTTCATTGTTGATTTCTAATTTGATGCCTTTATGATCGGAGAAAAAGGTGATATTATTTTAATATTTGTGTATTTGTTCAGGTTTGTCTTGTGGCCTAATAAATGATCAATTTTAGAAAATGAATGATGTGCATTTGAAAAAAAAGTGTATTCTTATCCTTGGGGGTGTAGTGCCCTGCATATATCTACTAAGTCCATTTGGTCTAGCTCTTCCTTTAAAGCTTTTGTTTCTTTGTGTAGTTGCTGTTTTGTTGATCTGTCTTTTGTTGAGAGTGGCATGTTAAAATCTACCACATATGTATCTCATATTTGATTTCATTTCTACTAGTTGTTGTTTTATGAATTTTGGTGTTCCCTCATTAGGTGAGTATATGTTGATTATTGTTATGTCTTTATGGTGGATTGACCCTTTAACCATTATGTAGTGGTTGTCTTTATCTTTTGTCACTTTTGTTGATTTGAAGTCTGCTCTGTCTGATACAAGAATGGCAACTCCTGCTTTCTTGTGGAGGCCATTTGCTTGTAGTGTAGTTTTCCAGCCCTGCACCTTCAGTCTATGCTTATCCTTAGTGATCAGATGTGTTTCTTGGAGGCAACAGAATGTTGGGTTCTGTTTTCTGATCCAGTCTGCAACGCTTCGCCTTTTGATTGCTGAGACGTTGATTGCTAGACCATTGACGTTTAGGGTGATTATTGATATTTTGCGATCTAACGGTTTCCTGGTGATCATTTAGGGTTTATTTTGTGTTGTTTTTGTATTTGTTCTTCTTATGGTTTTGATCTTGAGGCCTCCTGCAAAATTTCTTGGAGTGGGGGTTTAGTGATAGCAAATTTCTGGAGACTTTGCTTGTTTGAGAAGGTTCTAATTTTTCCTTCGTTGAGGAAGGATAACTTTGCAGGGTAGAGTATTCTTGGCTGGCACATTTTTTCTTGGAGTTTTTTGTAGAGGTGACTCCATTCTCTCCTTGCCTGGAGTGTCTCTTTAGAAAAATCTGAGGTCATTCTAATGGATTTTCCTTTGTAGGTTGTCTGTTTCTTTTCTCTAGCCATTCTCATTATTTTTTCCTTATCTTGGATTCTTGGAAGTTTTACGATGATGTGTCTCGCTGTGGCTTTTCTTTCATTAAAGTAGTTCAGTGTCCTTTTGGCTTCCTGTATGTCTGTTTTCATTTCTTTCTTCAGATTTGAGAAGTTCTCCTCTATTATTATATTGAAAAGCCTTTCAGTTCCCGTGACTCCTCTCCTTCTGGGATTCCTATTACTATTATGTTCCTTTTCTTTAAGGAATCTGACATATCTCTGAGCTTCTCTTCAGTCTTCTTTGTTTCTTTCTCTTTTTCTTTCCTTGTCATCTCTATTTCTGTATCCTCAAGTGTGCTGATTCATTCTCTTTCATCTAATTTGCTTCCATGGCTTTTCTCTGCATTTTTGAGCTCATCTATTGCAACCTTTAAATATTGAGTCTCTTTCAATTTCAATTTTAGGGATTCATTTTCATTCTTCGGTTTGTTGATTAGGTTATACATATTGATGCTCTCTTATTTATATGTTTCTACTTCCTTTAGTGCATTAAATGCTTATATCATATTGTTGTCCCTTTTTTTCTAATTCTCTTATTTATTGGAGTGCATTTAATATGTTGATGCTGGAATCTTTTTCTGAGATACACATCATTTCTTCAATGTTTTCCTTGGTGTTTTCTAGATTGTCTTTTCTTTGTTGGTGATGGATTATTTCCTGTAGGGCTTGCTTGCATGTGTGAAGTTGTTCTCCTTACTGTGTTTTGCTTTCTAACTTGTTCTACATATTGAGAAACCATGGATCTTGTGTTGGTTGGCATGCTGATGGGAATGTTTTCCAGGTTGAGAGTAGATCTGTAGTTCAGTTTAATGATTTGCGCTAGTTCCAGTGACTTCTGGCATCTCACCTGTGTGGGGGAAATGTCGCGTGGGTTCCCTCAGGAACCTGGCCAGAGAGGCTGGCTCCCTGGGACAGCGGTGAAGGTGGCATGGGGATGGGTCCCTCCCAGAGGCCTGGTGCTGGCACCAGTGACTTCCAGCATCTCACCTGGGTGGGGTAAGGGTTGGGTGGATTCCCTCAGGAAACCTGGCTGGAGGGGTTGGCTCCCTGGGACAGTGGTGAAGGCAGCATGGGAATGGGTCCCTCCCAGAGGCCTGATACCAGTGCCAGTGACTTCCAGATTCTCTAAATCTTTATTTTTTTTAGTTTTAGCTGCTCTAACTTTAACATTAGAGATTGTGACAGAACAAGAAACTTCTTTTTGCTCATTTTGAAGAGCTGAGTAAGACCCAATTATATGTTAACTGGAAACTCTACTTTCTGAGTTTTATTGTACTATCTGTAACACTCTAGAGAGTGATAAAGCATGGAACTTCTTGTAGATTACTTAGTTTGATGAGTTGAGTAAGAGCTCAAATTATGTTAACTGGAAACTGTATATTGTCTGAGTTTTAGCTGTGCTATCTGTAACGTTCATATTGTGACAGAACAAGGAACTACTTATGGTTTACTCAGTTTGAAGTGTATTAGTTCTATCTGTAACATTCCACATCAATGCAGTCATGCTCTCCTTAAAAAACTTAAGATCACTTTCACTGAGGAATTCTCCTAAAAACACTCTAGCTGTCTTTAAGTGTAGTGTGTTCAGAATGACAATCTATACCTTCTAGGACATGAATCATGCTGATGTGCTATTTAATAAAAGCCATGCTTCAAAGAAAAAGTGTCGAAATAGTCTTTCTGTATATGAGCTTTCTTATGATGAAGATTGTAATACACCATGAACATCTTGTTGCTTACTCAGTTTGAAGATTTAAGTAAGATCCTGCATTATGCTAACTAGAAACTTTCTAATTTCTTAGATTTAGCAGATCTATCTGTAGCATTGATTTTCAATGCAGTCATGCTTTTCTTATCAAACTAAATATCACATCCCCTGGGAAACTCTACTAAGCTACTATTGTAGTCTTTACATCTTCTAGGCCTTGAATTTTGCTGAGGTGTTATTTAATAAAAGCTGTGCTTCAAAGAAACAGTGTAGAAATACTCTCTGGTTATCAATATTTTCTAAGATGTGGATTATGATAGAGCTAAGAAATTCTTGTAGCTTACTCAGTTTGAAGTAGTGAGTAAGACCCAAATGTAGTATTACTAGAAACTCTACTTTCTGAGTTTTAGCAGTTCCATGTTTAACATTGATTTCAATGATTTCATGCTTTCCTTATCACACTAATGACCACACTTACCAGGGAACACTCCTAAGCAACTTTAAGTGTCTTTACATTAAGTAGTGTTCAGAATGAGACTAAAACATCAAGGACTTGAATGTTGTGGGGGTACTATTTAATGAAAACCACACTTCAAAAAATGGTGTAGAAATAATCTTTCTGGCTACCAACTTTTCTTAAGATGTAGATTACAACAGAGCAGGAAATTTTTGTATCTTACTCACCTTGAGAAGTAAGCAAGACCATATTAGTTTTACTGAAAACTCTCTACTGAGTTTTAGAAGTTATAACTAACATTGATTTCAATGCGTTTGTGCTTTCATTAACAAACTAAAGAACACATTCACTGGGAAACTTTCCTAAGTGACTCTAGATTTCTTTTATTGAGATGAGTTCGAAATGAGAAATTGCACCTACTAGGCCTTGAATATTGCTGAGATGGTTTAATGAAAACTGCATTTCAATGAAACACTACAAAGAGCCTTTCTGGTTATCAGCTTTTCTTGACATGTAGATTGTGATAGATGAAACAACTTCTTGTAGCATACTCAGTTTGAAGAGTTGAGTAAGATGCCATTTCAGTTTTATTAGAAAATGTCCAATATATGAGTTTAGCAGTTCTAGCTGTACCATTGATTTCAATGCAGTTGTTCTTTTTTAATTTAAATAGTTTATATATGTATTATATATATCATATTATTGTAATCCCTGGGGGTCATATACCACCTCTCTTTCCTGACTGCTCCCACTCATTCCCCTCCCAGTTGTGTACTGTTTGTTAACTTGCTTTGACGTTTCCTCTTGAACTTTTGTTTGTTTTCCTAAGTTCCATATATTAGTGAAACTGGTTTCTGTCTTTTTCTTTTTGAATTGTTTCTACTAATATGATTTCTTCTAGGTACATAATGTTATCATAAATCCATCAAATTTGTCATTTTTAATTGATGAGTAATATTCATTGTGTATATATGCCTTTTTCATTGAACCATCTGTTTTGGGACAATTGTGTTGTTTCCATGTCCTTGCAATTATAAATAGTGCTACAATAAACACCCGAGTGCAAGTTCTTTTCTTAACAAACTAAAGATCACATTCACTAGGGAACTCTGCTAAGCAACTCTAGGTGTCTTTACATTGATATGTTCAGAATGACAAACTACACATGCAAGGCTTTGAATGTTCCTGAAGTGTGTTTTAATTAAAACTGCTATTTAATAAAACACTGTAGAAATAGTTTTTCTGGTTATCAAATTTTCTTAAGATGTCAATTGTTACAGAGCAAGGAACTTACAGCAGGTTACTCATATGAGGAGTTGTATAAGACAGTAATTTGGTTTCCTGGAAACTCTATTTTCTAAGTTTTAGCAGCTCTATCTGTAACATTTATTTCAATGCAGCTGTGCCTTAAAAACTAAAGATCATACTCACCAGGGAATTCTCCTAAGGGAATATAGGTATATATATTGTGAGATGCATTCAGAATAAGAAACTACAACTTTTTGGACTTGAATTTTTCTGAGGTGATAGTTAATGAAAACCTCACTACAAAAAAAACAATGTCGAAACACTCTTTCTGATTATCAACCTTTCTTAAGATGTAGATTGTGATAAAAGAAGGAAAAATTTTGCAGTTTAGTCAGTTTGAAGACAGTTCCAAGTTTTGCTGGAATGTCTACTTTCTGAGTTAACAGTTCTATCTGTAACATCAATTTCAATCCAGTCATCCTTTCCTTAACAGATAAAAGATCACATTTACCAGGGAACTCTCCTAATCAACTCTAAGTGTCTATTCATTTAGATGTGTTCAGAATGAGAAACTACACCTTCTAGGACTTGAATGTTGCTGAAATGCTATTTAATAAAAACTACATTCAAAGAAGGAATACAGAAACAGATTTGTGGTTATCAACTTTTCTTAAGATATAGATTGTAATAGAGCAAGGAACATCTTGTAAATTATTCAGGTTGAAGAGATGAGTAAGACATCACTGTAACTTTATTGGAAACTGTTTAATGAGTTTAAGCAGTTCTATCTGTAACTTTCACTTCAATGCAGTCATGCTTGCCTTAATATACTAAAGGTCACATACAACAGAGAACTCTCCTAAGCAACTCTAGGCATCTTTACATTGAGATGCATTCAAAAGGAGAAACCACATCTAGGACTTGAATGTTGCTGAGGTTCTATTTAAGAAAAAACACCATTCAAATAAAATGTGTAGAAATAGTATTTCTAGTTATAAATTTTTCTTGAGATTGTACATTGTGATAGATGGAAGAATTTCTTAACTTACTCAGTTTGACTTACTCAGCTTAACTTATTTTAATTTTACCAGAAACTGTCTACTTTCTGAGTTTTAGAAGTTCTATCTGTAACATTGATTTCAATGCAATCATACTTTCCTTAACAAACTAAAGATCACATTCACTGAGGAATGCTCCTAAGCAACTCTATGTATCTTCACATTAATATGTGTTTGAATTAGAAGCTACACCTACTAGGCCTTGAGTGTTGTTGTGCTGCTATGAAATGAAAGCTGCACTTCAATGAAACACTATAGAAATAGCCTCCTTTGTATCTACTCTTCTTAACTCTTCTTATGAACTTTTCTTAACTATTCTTGCCAGCTCTTCTTTTTAGGCCCACAGTTTCACAATATGTAGAACAAGCCAGAAAACACCATAGGAAGGAGGAAAAATGCCAATGCTCAAGCAAGCCCTATGGGAACATACATCAAAGGAAGTACAGCCTCCAGAATCCAACGAGGAAAATATAGAAGAAATGTCATATCTGACAAAGAAATCAAATGCAGTATGACAAAAGTATTAAATGAGTTGAGAAGAAATCCAACACAAAGACAGTGAGTTAAGACAGAATGAGTTCAGAGAAGAAGTGGAATAAGTTAAGAGAGAAAGCAGAAAAATATAAAAAAGAAAGCCTCAATAAGAGTGGCAGAATTGATGAACAGAAGAATGAGATTGAATCCCTCAAAAAGAAGTTGAAAGAGATTCAGGACATAAAAGGGGGCACAGGGGAACTCAAAAATACAGGGAAAAGCCATGAAGACAGATCAGAGGAAATAGAAGAATGAATTAGTATTCTTGAGGATACTGAAATAGGACAAAGAAAGAAAAAGAGAGAGAAATGCAAAGGAAGAAAACAGAAGAAAAACTCAAAGATCTATCAGATTCTTTGAGGAAAGGAAACATAAGAGTAATTGGAATCCCAGAAGGAGAAGAAAGAGACATGGGAACTGGAAGGCTATTTAAGGAAATAATGGAAGAAAACTTCCCAAACCTGAAAAAGGAAATGAAAACAGACATACAAGAAGACAGAAGGACACAAAACTACCTTAATGAAAGGAAAACCACAGCAAGACACATCATCATAAGATTCCCAAGAGTCCAACATAAGGAAAACATAATGAAATTGACCAGAAAATAGAAAACAGATAACATATAAAGGAAAATCAAGTAGACTGACTTCAGGCTTCTCTGAAGAGACACTCCATGCAAGGAGAGACTGGAGCAACATTTTTAAAAAACTACAATTCAAAAAATGCAAGCCAAGAATACTCTACCCAGTAAAGTTCTTCCTGTATGAAGGAAAAATTAAAACATTTTAGATAAGCAAAGTGGAAGCAAAATATGCTTCTGCTCACCCCCCACTCCAAGAAATTTTGCAAGAAGTCTCAAGATCAGAATCATGAGAAAATAAATGAACAAAACAAAGCAGAAAGTTTTCAAAACTTTAAAATCACCACCAAAAAAGACAGAGAGTAGTATATTGGATCAAAAAATAAAACCAAAAATTCTGCTGCCTGCAGGAAACACACTTGAACTCAAAAGATAAGCACAGACTAAAAGTAAAGGGATGGAAAATAATTCTGCAAGTAAATGGTCCCTAGAAGAAGACAGGGGTAGCTATATTGGTAGCAGATAAGGCAGACTTTAAACTAAAAAGGGTGACAAGGGATAAAGAGGACACTATATAATGACAAAAAGGTCAATACATCACAATGCCATAACAATTGTTAACATACCAAATGAGGGTGCAACAAAATTCATCAGACAACTACTAACAGCACTGAAAACAGACAGCAGCGAAAATACATATGTGGTAGGTGACTTAAACACCCCACTCTCACCCAAGGATAGATCAACAAGACAAAAATTAATAAACTGTTTATAAGATGTAGATAGTAATAGATCAAGGAAGATTTTATAGATTATTCAGTTTGAAGAAGTGAGTAAGACACCGCTTTAATTTTATTGGAAACTGTTTACTTTATGAGTTTAAGCAGTTCTATATATAACTTTTATTTCAATGCAGTCATGTTTTCCTTAACATACTAAAGATCACATACAGTGGGGAACTCTCCTTAGCAACTCTAGGTGTCTTTACATTGAGATGTATTGAGAATAAACAATTACACCATCTAGGACTTGAATGTTGCTGAGGTACTATTTAAGGGAAAATACAATTCAAAGTAAATGGATAGAAATAGTCTTTCTAGTTATAAAGTTTTCTTGAGATGTAGATTGTGATAGATTAAGGAACATCTTTTAGCTTACTCGGCTTAGTTTTGTTCTTCAAACTAAGTGCCCAGTTCAATTTAGCCAGAAACTGTCTACTTTCTGAGTTTTAGCAGTTGTATCTGTAACGTTGATTTCTATGTAGTCATGCTTCCCTTAACAAACTAAAGATCACATTCACCAAGGAATGTTCCTAAGTGACTCTATGTGTCTTTACATTAATATATTTCAGAGTGAGAAACTACACTGGATAGGGGTGCCACTTCCCCCGCCCCCCATTGTCTCCTGTTTAAGATTGCAGATTTCAAGGACAAATATACTATAAATGTGAGAATGACCTTAATTAGAAATTCAGAAAGATGCAAGGGGGATGAAGAAATGAAATGGTCCAGGTGTGATTCCTGGAAGGCGGGAAATCAGGGTATATAAAGGGTGTGGAAACGAAGAGGAGATTCCAATATGGATATCTGATAGAGACTCAGTGGAGGAGAGATTGGAATCAGCCACTTTGTAGGGTAAAGATGTGAGCCATGTGGCCAAGACCTGGGGTCTGCAGCTTTTGGCTGGCCCAGGCTGGCAGCATGTGTACTAAATGCAGTTAAGGAGTTTGCAGATTTGAACTCCTTGTTGGAGTTTGTTTTGCTGAGTTTGACTTGTGTCTGGAAGAGGCCATGCAAAAGTCAAGCCTGAAAAGTAAGTGAACTTTGCTGGTCTAGCACCATGGAGTTCCTGCTACCTGGAGGACAAGGAGAAGACAGCGTGTAAGACAAGGAGGAGCAAGCCAAGGGAGCAGCCAAAGGAACATGTCTTCAAGCATCTGGAGATGAACTCTGACTGACTGATTTTGGTGAGATAATCAGGACTGAGAGACTGAGGATTTTTGGGCATTCTGGGGAAAGGATTTTGGACAATGTTGAGAAAGGTTTTGGACAGTGTGAAAGTAGAGTTCTACTTACATGTTTCTTTGTAGTAATTAGGAAATCGCTTTTTGAGAAATAAATTAGTCTGCACTGATAGTCTTGTTTTGACTTGGCATTTTGGTTGAGAAGGCTGGGGGTGGTGGAAAGAATCCATGAGTTTAAAAGAGAAAAAAGTTGAGGAAAGCTAGTCTAAAGTTTAAACTGTTTCTAGTTTTTTTTTAGGTCTGAAAGAGGGGAAAAAAGCTGAGAAAAGCTGGTAGCTGATCTTTGCATACCAATAGAAGGTTAACAGTGAAAATGCTAATGAACACTTTGTAACCTGCTTCTTAGAAAGAAGCAGCCAGATACGTGTATCTAGCTAAAGGTAAAAGTAAATGCTTGTGTAAACTGTTTTGAGCCTGCTTCTAGAGAGAAGCAGGACTGTATGTGTTTCAGTTAAAGTTAAAATGTCTTTTCTGGTCACCCTATTTCACAATTACTAGACCTTGAATGTTGTTTGAGGTGCTATTTAATGAAATCTGTACTTCAATGAAACACTAACTTTCTGGTTATCAGCTCTTAACACAAGAAAAAGTGACAGGTGAAGTAACTACTTGTAGCTAAATTCATCTGAAGAGTTGAGTAAAACACACACACACATTGCATTATTGTCTACCCTGAGGTTCTCACGTCTCAACACCTGTTAACTATCTTGATCTTTTATGCCCTCCCCTCCCCCATTTTCCCTCCTCTCCCTCTCTTGCTCTATGGTTTGGTTATATTGGCAGTTTTACATCTTTCTTATCCCTTTGTTCATTTTTCTGTATATTCATCATATAATTGAGACCATTCCATATTTCTCTTTTCCTTTCTGACTTATTTCTGCTAACATGATTCCTTCTACCTCATCCATATTGCTGCAAATGACATGTTTGTCTTCTTTGATTGATGCATAATCCATTGTGTACATATACCATATCTTTTTCAGCCATTCATCAGTTTTAGGACATTTGGGTTGTTTCCATATCTTGGCAATTGTGAATGACACTGCAATAAACATGTGTATACAGGTGTACTTTTTAATTAGTGATTCTATGTCCTCTGGATAGATTCCCAGTAGTTGTATACTGGGTCAAATGGTAATTTCACTTTTAGATGTTTGAGAGTCCTCCACACAGCCTTCCATAGTGGCTGGACCAGTTTGTACCTCCAACAGTGTTAGGGTGTTCCTTTTTCTCCACATCTGCACCAAAACTTGTTGCCCATTTTTTTATATGGGCCATTTTTAATGGTGTAGGATATCTCAGTGTGGATAAAAGAGTTGGATGTAAGACCTGAAACCATAAAATACGTAGAGGAAAACTGGCCAAAACTCTCCAGGAATTGCAATTCAAAAATCCATTTCAGGACACATCTACAGCTGGCAAAATAATGAAGGATAACATAAACAGCTGGGACAAAACTTTTGTATCTCAAAAGACAAAACAGACAAAAGCAAAAAGAAACCCAATCAATTGGAAAAAATTTTTGCCCTCCATACAAGTGGTAAGGATCTGGTAATAAAGATACACAAAGAACTTACACAACAAAACAAAGCAAAAAGCCCAGCTAAAAAATGGTAGAAGTAAAAAGACATTCACCAAAGACGAAGTACAGATGACCAATAGGCATGTGAAAAAATGCTCCACATCACTAATAATCAGGGAAATGCAAATACTTCTGAGTTTTAGCAGTTCTTTCTCTAACTGATATCAATGCAGTTGTGCTTTCCATGACAAACTAAAGATCACAGTAACCAGATAACTCTCCTAAGCAACTCTTTTGTCCTTACATTGATATGTATTCAGAATGAGAAACTAACTTTCTAGCCCTTGAACGCTGCTGAGGTGCTGTTTAGTGAAAAGCATTCATTGAAACACTGTGCAATAAAACACTGTAATAATAGTTATCATCCTGTTATCTTTTCTTAATGTAGATTGTGATAGATGAAGGAACTTTCTGTAGCTTACTCAGTTTGAAGAGTTGAGTTAGATGCCACTTTAATTTTACTGGAAACTGTCTACTTCTGAGTTTTTGAAGTTCTATTTGTAACATTGATTTCAATACATTCATGCTTTCCTTAAGAAACTAAGTGTCACATTCACCAGGAAACTCTCCTAATTGAATCTAGGTATTTTTACATTGGTATGTGTTCAGAATGATAAAATACATGTATGAGGCTTTAAATGTTCCTGAGGTACGTTTTAATGAAAACCACTATTTAATGAAACACTGTAGAAATAGCCTTTCTGGTTATCAACTTTTCTTAAGATAGAGCAAGGAACATCTTGTAGATTATCCAGTTTTAAGAGGTGAGTAAGACACCATTTTAATTTTACAGGAAACTGTCTACTTTCTGAGTTTTAGCAGCTCTATCTGTAACTTTTATTTCAAATTAGTCATACTTTCCTTAACATACTATAGACCATATTCACCAGGGAACTCTCCTAAGCTCTTCTAGGTTTCTTCACATTGAGATGTATTCAGAATGAGAAAACACACCTTCTAGGATTTGAATGATGCTACAGTGCTATTTAAGGGAAGATGCAATTCAAAAAAAATGTGTAGAAATTGTCTTTCTATTTATAAACTTTTCTTAATATATAGATTTGATAGATGAAGGAACATCTTATAGCTTGCTCAGTTTGAAGAGTTTAGTAAGTACCCACTTTAGTTTTACTAGAAACTATCAACTATCTCAGTTTTAGGAATTTTATCTCTAATATTGACATGAATGCAGGTGCACTTTCTTTAACAAAGTAATATCACATTCACTGGAGAGCTCTCTTAAATGAATCTAGGTATCTTTACATAGATATGTGCTCAAAATTAGAAACTAAACTTACTAGGCCTTGATTGTTGTTGAGGGTTAGTTAATGACAACCACAATTTAATGAAACACTGTAGAAATAGACTTTCTGGCTATAAAGTTTCCTAAGAGGTAGATTGTGATAGATGAAGGAACAACTTGTTGCTTAATCAATTTGAAGAGTTGATTAATATTCCACTTTTGTCTCCTGGAAACTGTCTAATTTCTAAGAATTAGCAGTTCTATCTGTAGTATCGATATCAATGCAGATATGCTTTCTTTAACAAACTAAGGATCACATTCACTGAGGAATGCTCTTAAGTGACTCTAGGTGTCTTAACATTGATATGTGTTCAGAATTAGTAACAACATCTACTAGGCCTTGAATTTGCTGAGGTGCAACTTAATGAAATCTGCACTTCAGTGAAACACTGTAGAAATAACCTTTCCATGTTATTGGAAAGGTTAACTCTTCTTAAGATGTAGGTTTTGACAGATGAAGTAAATACTTGTAGCTAAATCAGTTTGAAGAGTTGAGTAAGAACCCACTTTACTTTTACTGGAAACTAACTACTTTCTGATATTTAGTAGTTCTATCTGTAATACTGATTTCAATGTAGTCATGCTTTCCTTAACAAACTGAAGATCACATTCCCCAGAATCACAGATCCCCAGATCACATTCTCCTAAGCAATTCCAATATTTTTAACATTGACATGTGTTCAGAATGAGAAACTACACCATCTAGGACTTAAATGTTGCTGAGGTGCTGTTTAATGAAAACTGCAATTCAATCAAACTCTTATACAACTAGTCTTTCTGGTTATCAGCTTTTCTTAATGTAGATTGTGATAGATGAAGGAACTTCTTATAGACTATTCAGTTTGAAGAGTTGAGTAAGATCCCACATTTGTTTTGCTGTAAGCTGTCTACATTCTAAGTTTTAACAGTTCTATCTGTAACAATTGATTTCAATTCAGTCAAAATTGATTAACAAACTAAATATCACATTCACTGGGAAACTCTCCTCAGCCACTCTAGGTGTCTTTACATTGATATGTGTTCAGAATGAGAAACTACATGTACTATGGTGTGAATTTTACTGAGGTGCTCTTTAATGAAAACTGCACAACAACAAAACACTTTAGATACAGTCTTTCTGGTTATCAACTTTTCTTTAAATGTAGATTGTGATAGATAAAGGAAATTTTTTTAGCTAATACAATTTGAATTTTGAGTAAGGCCCCAATTTAGTTTTATTGGAAACTGTCTTTTTTTCTGAATTTTGCAGTTCTTTCTTTAACATTGACTTCAATGCAATCATATTTTGCTTAAACTAAATATCCCATTCACTGGAGAACTCTCCTAAACAACTCTAGGTTTCTTTATATTGACATATGTTCAGAATGAGAAAATGCAACTACTAGGTATAGAGTGTTGCTGAGGTACCATTAGATGAAAACTACACTTCAATAAAATACCTTAAAAATTGTCTTTCTGGTTATCAACTTTCTTAAGATGTAGATTATGATATATGAAGGAATCTCTTATAGCTTACGTAGTTTGAAGATTTGAGTAAGACCCCACTTTCTTTAGTGGAAACAGATTACTTTCTGAGTTTTA
Source organism: Uropsilus gracilis (assembly GCA_004024945.1). Taxonomy (NCBI): domain Eukaryota; kingdom Metazoa; phylum Chordata; class Mammalia; order Eulipotyphla; family Talpidae; genus Uropsilus; species Uropsilus gracilis. The sequence continues at coordinate 50,108 of PVHY01007747.1, read as the reverse complement.
GCAGTTCTGTCTGTAACTTTGATTTCAGTGCAGTCTTGTTTTCCTTAACAAAGTAAAGATCACATACACAGGGGAACACTACAAGAGACTTTAGGTGTCTTTTTTTGTTATGTGTTTAGAATGAGAAACTACACCTACAAAGCCATAAATGTTGCTGAGGTCTATTTATTGAAAACCACACTTCAATGAAGCACTATAGAAATAGTTTTACTGGTTATCAGCATTTCTTAAGATGTGCATTGTGATAGATTGAAGGAACGACTTATAGCTTATTCAGTTTGAAGAGTTGAGTAAAACCCCACTTTTGTTTTACTGGAATCAGCCTACTTTCTGATATTTAGTAATTTTTTAAAATAATTTTTGGTTTTGATTTCAATGAGATACTACCTTACACCTGTAAGAATGGCCCACATCCAAAGAACAGACAACAAGAATTGCTGGCGAGGAGGATGTGGAGAGAAAGGAACACTCTTACACTGTTGGTGGGAATGTAAACTAGTCCAACCACTATGGAAAGCTGTATGGAGGACCCTCAGGTTAATGAAAATGGAATTACCATTTGACCCAGCAATTGCTCTCTTGGGAATCTACCCAAAAGAGACCTATATGTGAGCGCAAAGGGACACCTGTGCTCGGTTGTCTACTGCAGCACAATTTATAATTGCAAGGACATGGAAGCAACCTAAATGCCCCAAAACAGATGACTGGATGAAAAAAATATGGTACATATACACAATGGAATATTACTCATCAATTAAAAATGACAAATTTGATGAATTTATGGAAACCCGGATGTACCTAGAAGAAATCATTCTAGCAGAAATGAGCCAGATAGAAAGGGACAGAAACCAAATGGTTTCACTAATATATGGTCAACCAAATGAAACTGCACAAGGGGAGAATGGGAACCAGCTGGAGCGGGTGGGAAGGGGAGGTGGTGGGTGACCCCCAGGGACTGAAATGATGTGAAATATATATAAATTTTAAAAAAAATTTTGGAATTTTTTGTGAGAAGAAAGCAAGTTACATAGATAGGTATACATATTACAATACCATAACTATGAAATTATAACCATGAAAAATAATATATTATTTACTGATGTGTGATTTAAGAGTTTCAAATACCACTGGAATGGCAAACATCAAATCCAGTGTACTAATTATTTCTGGGAATGTATAATGCAGAATAGGATAAAAGAGATATCCACAAAGAATGTTAACTATTTCTGTGATGGTTGTTCTTTTTTTTAAATTTAATTAAAAAAATTTTAAATGTGCATATATATGTGCATTTATATTTATATTACATTATTGCATTATCGTGTATCCTGGGGCTTTCCCACTTCACTAACACCTGTTAATCATCCTGATCTTTTGTGCTCTTCCCTCCCCCGCCTTTTTCCTCCTCCTCTCTCACTTCATTGTTCAGTCCCATTGGTTGTTTTCATTTTTGATTATTCATTTGTTTTTCCCTATATCCATCATATAAGTGAGACTATCCTGTATTTCTCTTTTTTTTTTTTGGCTAATATTCTAGTTCCATCCATGTTGCTGCAAATGACGTGTGTTTGTCCTCTTTGTTTGATGCACAGTGTTCCATTGTGTATACATACCACATTTTTTTAGCCAATCTTCGGTTTTAGGGCATTTGGTTTGTTTCCAAATCTTGGCAATTGTAAACAGAGCTGCAATGAACATGCGTGTACAGGTGTCCTTTTGAATTAGTGTTTTCATGTTCTCTGGGTAGAGTCCCAGCAGTGGGATTGCTGGGTCAAATGGTAAGTACACTTTCAATTGTTTGAGGGTCCTCTACACAAGGTCTTCCATAGTAGCTGGACCAGTTTGCACTCCCACCAGCAGTGTAAGAGAGTTCCTTTTTTCTCCACATCTGTGCCAACACTTGTTGTTGTCTTTTTTATTTATATGGACCATTCTTACTGGTGTAAGATGGTATCTCAGTGTGGTTTTAACTTGCATTTCCCTGATTATTAGTGATGTGGAGCACTTTTTTCATATGCCTATTATCCATTTGTATCTCCTCTTTGGTGAATTCTTTTTAGTTCTTCTCCCATTTTTTGAGTGGGTTTTTTGCTTTGATTTGTTGAGTTGTAGGGGCTCTTTGTGGATCTTTGTAATCTGACCCTTGTTACTTGTCTGTAGGGCAAAAATTTTCTCCCATTTGGCGGGGTTGCTCGAACTGGATACAGCTGGTGTAAACCTATTCCATTTGGCTCAAAGCAGATCAAACCAGTTCAAACCATTTCCAGATGGATGGAACTGGTTCCAGCAGGTTCAAAATGGTTCCAGCCAATACAAACCAGTTCCAGTTCCGGCTACTTCAAACCGATACCAGACTCAAACTGGTTCCAGCCAGTTCAAACCAGTTCCAGTCAGATATAACCGGTTCCAGGCAGTTCAATCCAGTTCCAGCCGGTTCAAAATGGTTTCAGCCAGTTCAAACTGGTTCCAGCTGGTTCAAATCATTTCCATCCAGCTCAAACTGGTTCCAGCAGGTTCAAAATGGTTCCAGCCAGTTTGAACCAGTTTTGCCCGGTTCAAAATAGTTCCGGACATACATTGCCAGCTCAAACCAGTTCCAGCAGGTTAAAACCAGCTCAAAACGGCTCCAACTGGTTATATAACCAGCTCAATCCGGTTCTAGCCAGTTCCAACCAGTTCCAGCCGGATATAACCGGCTCAAACCAGTTCCAGCCAGTTCAAACCAATTCCAGCTGGTTCAAACCAGTTCCAGCCGGTTCAAATCGGTTCCAGCCAGATATAACCAGCTAAAAAGGGTTCCAGCCAGTTCAAACTGTTTCCAGCCGGTTCAAACCGGATCCAGCCAGATATAACCGGCTCAAACTGGTTTCAGCTGGATATAACCAGCTCATTCCAGTTCCAGCCGGTTCTAACTGCTTCCAGTCAGATATGACTGACTCGAACTGGATACAGGCAGTTCAAACTATTTCCAGTCAGCTCAAACCGGTTCCAGCCAGTTCAAACCACTTCCAGACATATATGACCAGCTCAAACTGGGCCCAGCCAGTTCAAACCATTTCCAGCCGGTTCAAACCGGTTCTAGAGGGCTCAAAATGGTTCCAGCTGTTACAAACCATTTCTGGCTGTATATTGCCAGCTCAAACCAGTTCCGGCTGGTTAAAACCAGTTACAGCCTCTTCAAACCTGTTCCAGGCTCAAACCAGTTCCAGCCAGTTCAAACCATTTCCAGCCGGCTCAAACCAGATCCAGTCATTCCGACTGGAACCAGTTTGAACCGGCTGGAACCTGTTTGACCTGGTTATATCTGGCTGGAAACTTTTTGAACTGGCCGGAACTGATTTGAGCCAGTTATATCCAGCTGGAACCATTTTGAACCAGCTGCAACCTGTTGGGACCGAATTGAATCGGCTGGAACCAGTTTGAGATGGAACCTGTTATATCTGACTGGAACCATTTGAACCGGCTGGAACCAGTTTGAATGGGCTGGAGTCATTTTGAGCTGGTTATATCCAGCTGGAATCGGTTTGAAGCTGTTGGAACTGGTTTTAATCAGCCAGAACTGATTTGAGGTAGCAATATACGGCCGGAACTGGTTTGAACCGGCTAGAACCATTTTGAACCCACTGGAACTGGTTTGAGCCAACTGGAAATGATTTGAACCGGATGGAACTGTTTATATCTGGCTGGAACTGGTTTGAACCAGCTGGAACCAGTTTGAGCCTGGAACTGGTTTGAAGAGGCCGGAACTGGTTTTAACCAGTCGGAACTGGTTTGAGCTGGCAATATACGGTCAGAACTGGTTTGTACTGGCTGGAACTATTTTGAACTCACTAGAACCAGTTTGAGCTGTCTGGAAATGGTTTGAACTGGCTGAACCCAATGTGAGTCGGTCATATATGTCTGGAAGCGGTTTGAACCAGCTGGAACTGGTTTGAGCCAGTTATATCCAGCTAGAACTGGTTTGAGATGGCTAGAACCGGTTTGAACCAGCTGGAACCAGTTGGAGCCAGTTGTATCTGGCTGGAACCAATCGAACCGTCTGGATCTGGCTTGGCCTGGTTATACCCGGATGGAACCAGTTTGAACCGGCTGGAACCGGTTTGAACCGGCTCAACCAGTTTGAGACATTATATCCGTCTGAAAGTGGTTTGAACCAGCTGGAACTGGTTTGAGTCAGTTATAACTGGCTGACACTGGTTTGAATCAGCTGAAAATGGCCTGTCAATTATGTCTGGCAGTGGTATGGACCATCTGGAAATGGATTGAACTGACTGGAAATGGTTTGAACCGGCTATATACAGTTTGAGCCAGTTATATCTGGCTGGAATCGGTTTGAACCGGCTGGGAACAAGCAGATTCCTAAGCACACTTTGGTTCAAAGTGTTTCTACTCTGTAGTTTGCTCTAAAGCTAATACCTTTGTGTATACATATCAGTGTCTGCAGTGGAATAACAGATCATTCTGCCTATCCTCTAGGAGTTTGCTTGCATTTCTTTCTCTTTTTCTTGAGCATTTTCATACTTTTCTTTCCTTTTTTAAAAAAACATCAAATCATGTCTTTAAATATAAATTTCACATCTTTGTAATTCCCGGAATTCACCCTCCCACCCTCCCTGATCATTTCCTCTCTGTCCCATCCTCCCCTCACCTGGAGTTGTGTACTTCAATTTGGTTGTTAGCTATTTTCTTTTGACTTTTCTTCATAGCTCTTTGTTTATCTTTCCCATAGTGCCTGGACCAGTTTACATTCCCACCAGCAGTGTAAGAGTGTTCCTTCTTTCCACATCCATGCCAGTACTTGTCGTTACCTGTTTTGTTAATGTGGGACATTCTGACTGGTGTAAGGTGGTATCTATTGTGCTTTTGATTTGCATTTCCCTTATTGCGTGTGACATTGAACAATTTTTCATGTGCCTGTTGGCCATTTGCATTTCCTCTTTGGAGAAGTGTCTTTTTAGCTCTCCCCATTTTTGATTGGGCTTCTTATTTTGTATTTGTTTAATTGTGTAAGTTCCTCATGGATCTTTGATTTTTGTTTTTTTAATTTTTAATTAATTTATTTATATATATTTCACATCATTTCAGTCCCTGGGGGTCACCCACCACCTCCCCTTCCCACCTGCTCCAGCTGGTCCCCATTCTCCCCTTGTGCAGTTTCATTTGGTTGACCATATATTAGTGAAACCATTTGGTTTCTGTTCCTTTCTATCTGGCTCATTTCTGCTAGAATGATTTCTTCTAGGTACATCCGGGTTTCCATAGATTCATCAAATTTGTCATTTTTAATTGATGAGTAATACTTCATTGTGTATATATACCACATCTTTTTCATCCACTCATCTGTTCTGGGGCATTTGGGTTGTTTCCATGACCTTGCAATTATAAATAGTGCTGCAATAAACATCCGAGCACAGGTGTCCTTTTGTACCCACATTGAGGTCTCCTTGTATAGATTCCCAGAAGTACGACTGCTGGGTCAAATGGTAATTCCATTTTCATTAGTTTGAGGGTTCTCTATACTGCTTTCCATAGTGGCTGGATGAGTTTACATTCCCACCAGCAGTGTAAGAGTGTTCCTTTCTCTCCACATCCACGCCAGCACTTGTTGTTGTCTGTTTTTTTGATGTGGGCCATTCTTACTGGTGTTAGGTGGTATCTCATTGTGGTTTTGATTTGCATTTCTCTGATTGCTAGTGATATTGAGCAATTTTTCATGTGTCTGTTGGCCATTTGTATTTCCTCCTTGGAGAAATGTCTTTTTAGTTCTTCTCCCCACTTTTTGATTGGGCATCTTATTTTGTTGTTGTTTAGTTGTGTGAGTTCCTTGTAGATCAGTGTTATTAATCCCTTATTACTCTTGTGGAGGGCGAAAATTTTTCCCATTTGGTTGGGCTTTTTTTAGTTTTTTCTGTTGTCTCTTTTGCCATACACAAGCTTTTTAGTTTGATGAAGTCCCATCTGTTTATGTTTTCGTTCAATTTTTTGCCTTCTGCAGATGATTCCAGAAAGGGATTTCTGAATTGTACTTCATGGAGAGTTTTGCCTAAGTTTTCCTCTATGTATGTTATGGTTTCAGGTCTGATATCTAAGTCTTTTATCCAGTTTGAATTAATTTTTGTACATGGTGTGAGAGAGATGTCTTGGTCCATTTTTTTTGCATGTCTTAGTGCAGTTTTCCCAGCACCATTTGTTGAAGAGGCTGTCTTTGTTCCAATGTAAGTTTTTCCCTCCTTTGTCAAAGATTAATTGGCTATATGTGTGTGGCTTTACTTGTGAACTCTCAATTCTGTTCCATTGGTCTGATTGTCGGTTATTGTACCAGTACCATGCCGTTTTAAGTATTATGGCTTTGTAGTATAGCTTGAAGTCTGGAATAGTTAGTCCTCCATTCTCTCTTTTTGGAGAGGAGGTTTTTTGATATTTGAGATCTTTTGTTAATCCATATGAATTTTTGTAATTTTTGTTCTATCTCTTTAAAGAATGTCGTTGGAATTTTTAAGGGGATTGCATTTTGATGATGTTAATTCTTCACATCCACGAGCAAGGAATGTCTTTCCATTTCCTTGTGTCTTCTTCTATCTCTTTTAGTAGCATTGTAAAGTTTTCTTTGTATAGTTCTTTTACGTGTTTTGTTAGGTTTATTCCCAGGTATTTAATTGTTTTTGGTGCGATGGTAAATGGGATGACTTTTTTAATTTCTACTTCTTCTGCTTGGCTTTTTGCATATAGGAGGGTACTGATTTCTGTGTGTTGATTTTGTAGCCTGCAACCTTACTGAACTGGTTAATTATTCCAAGAAGATTTTCTGTTGATTTTTTTGGGGTTCTCTACATATAGAATCATATCCACATATAATGATAGTTTCAGTTCCTCTTTTCCTATTTGTATCCCTTTTATATCTTTCTCTTGCCTTATTGCCCAGGCTAGGACTTCCAATGCAATGTTAAAAAGTAATGGAGAGAGTGGGCATCCTTGCCTAGTTCCAGATCTCAGCTGGAATGATTTTAATTTTTCCCCATTTAAGCTGATGTTTGTCGTAGGTTTGTCATAGATGGCTTTTATTATTTTGAGGTAGATTCCTTTGATCCCCAGTTTTTCAAGGGCTTTTATCATAAATGGGTGCTGGACTTTGTCAAATGCTTTCTCTGCATCTATTGATATGATCATATGGTTGTTGTCTTTCTTCTTATTAATATCGTGGATTATGTTGATTGATTTCCAGATGTTGAACCATCCTTGTGCCCCTGGGATAAATCCCACTTGGTCATGGTGAATAATGCTTTTTATGCATCATTGGATTCGATTTACTAGTATTTTGTTTAAAATTTTTGCATCTGTGTTCATTAGGGAAATTGGTCTATAGCTTTCTTTCTTGGTGCTGTCCTTATTTGGTCTTGGTATGAGTGTGATTTTTGCTTCGTAGAATGTGTTGGGAGCTTCCCTTCTTTCTCAATTTTTTGGAAGAGTTTTAATAGTATAGGTGTTATTTCCTCTTTGAATGTCATGTAGAATTCATTTGTAAAACCATCTGGTCCTGGGCTCTTGTTTTTAGGGAGTGTTTTTAGGACTGCTTCAATTTCACTGCTTGTGATTGGATTGTTTAGACCCTCTATTTCTCTTTGTTCAGTTTTGGGTAGTTGTATTTTTCCAGGAATTTGTCCATCTCATCCAGATTGTTGTATCTGTTTCCATATGGATGTTCATAGTAGTCTCTGATTATCCTTTGTATTTCTTTTGTGTCTGCGGTGATTTCTCCTTTCTCGTTTGTGATTTTATTTATTTGGGTCTTTTCTCTTTTCTTTGTGAGCTTTGCAAGGGGCTTGTCAATTTTATTTAATTTTTTATTGCTTCTTTTATTTTTATTATTTCTTGTTTTCTTCTGGGCTTTGGCATTTCTTGTTCTTTTTCTAATTTTTCAAGTTGGGATATGAGGTTTTTTTCTTTGAATAGTTTCTTGGTTTTTGATATGGGCCTCTATTGCTATGAACCTTCCTCTTAGAAATGCTTTTGCTGAGTCCCAGACATTTTGGAATGTTGTGTCTTCTTTGTTGTTTGTTTCAAAGTAGGTTTTAATTTCTTCTTTAATTTCTTCCATTACCCATTCTTCATTTAGTAGCATATTGTTCAGTCTCCATGTATTGGATATTCTTCTTGCTTTCTCTTCATTGTTAATTTCTAGCTTAATGCTTTTATGATCAGAGAAAAAAGTTGGTACAATTTTGATTTTTGTGTATTTGTCCTGGTTTTCCCTGTGTCCTAATATGTGGTCAATTTTAGAGAAGGTTCCATGTGCATTTGAAAAGAAGGCGTATTCCCTTTTTGGAGGATGCAGTGTCCTGTAGATATCTATTAGGTCCATTTAGTCTAGGTCTTCCTTTAAAGGTTTTGTGTCCTTGGTTAGCTTTTGCTTTACTGATCTGTCTTTTGGTGAGAGTGGAGTGTTAAAGTCTCCTACGACATATGTGTTTTCATCAATATTTGTTTTCAGTTCTGCTAGTAGCTGTCTTATGAATCTTGGTGCTCCCTCATTTGGTGAATATATGTTGATAATTGTTAAGTCTTTTTGGTGAGTTGAACCACATACCATTAGGTACTGTCCGTCTTTATCCTTTGTCACATTTTTTATTCTGAAATCTTCTTTATCTGCTGTAAGAATGGCTACCCCTGCCTTTTTCTTGGGACCATTTGCTTGTAGAATTGTTTTCCATCCTTTCCCTGTTAGTCTATGCTTATCTTTAGGGATTAGATGTGTTTTGGAGACAGCAGAATGTTGAGTTCTCTCTTTTGATCCAGTTTGCTACTCTGCGTCTTTTGATTGATGAGTTTAGACCATTGACATTTAGAGTGACTATTGATGTGTGGAGTTCTAGTATTGGTTTTCTAGAGGTCATTTTGAGGTTCTGCTTTGATTTTCTTTTATGTATATTCTATTTATTCGTCTGAGAGTTTTGGTCCTGAAGCTTCTTCCAATATTTCTTGGAGTGGGGGTTTGTTGGTAGCAAATTTTTGGAGACTGTTTGTCTGAGAAGGTTCTAATTTTTCCTTCATACTGGAAGGACAGCTTTGCAGGGTAGAGTATTCTTGGCTGGCACTTTTTGTTGGAGTTTTTTTTAATATGAGGCTCCATTCTCTTCTTGCTTGGAGTGTCTCTTCAGAGAAATCTGCGGTCAGTCTAATGGATTTTTCCTTTGTAGGTTATCTGTTTCCTCTCTCTAGTCATCCTCATTATTTTTTCTTTATCTTGAATTCTTGGAATTTTACAATTATGTGTCTTGCTGTGGTTTTTCTTTCATTGAAGTAGTTTGGTGTTCTTTTTTGCTTATTGTATGTCTATTTTCATTTCATTCTTCAAGTTTGGGAAGTTCTCTTCTATTATTGCTTTAAATAGCCTATCATTTCCTATATCTTTCTCTTCTCCTTTGGGGATTCCGATTACTCTTATATTTCCTTTCTTTAAAGTATCTGATAGATCTCTGATTTTTTCCACTATTATATTATAACTAAAATTTTTTTCCACTATTATATTATAACTAAAATTTTGTTTATTACTCTCTTTTTTCTCTTAGTTCTCTCTACTTCTGTGTCCTCCAGTGTGCTGATTTGTTCTTCAATTTCTTCTAGTCTGCTTTCATGGCTTTTCCCAGTATTTTTGATGTTCTATTGCTCCTCTTAGGTGCTGCATCTCCTTCATTTTCTTATTTAGGGTTTCAATCTTGTTCTTCTGTTCGCCAAAGATGATGTTCATTTCGCTAAGTTCCTTTTTATATTTTTCTACTTCTCCTCTTAGCTCATTTATTTGTTTTTATCATTATGTTTCTAAATTCTTTATCTGACATAAAGGGCATTTCTTCGATTTCATCTATGTTGGTCTCTAGATTCTGTTTGTCATTTGGAGATGGATTATGTCTCTTTGGGCTCATTTGAATATTTGTATTTTTCTTCCTTCCTGTGATTTCTCTTCGGGTTTGCTCCACATATTGTGCAACAACTGCTCGAGTATTGGTTGGCATTTTGAAGAATATTAGTCTGTAGTGATTTCTGCCTTTTTGTGCTAGGATGTTTTCTTGCTTCGATGGCTGTTTTTGGGTTTTTATTCCTTCCCTTTGTTTCTGGGCTATGTCTTCTGTCCTTTACTTTTGTACTCTCTATCTAGTATTGCTATTGTTGGGATTTCTAATGCGCTGGTGCTGATAGGCACCGGCTTCCCCAGAAGTCTCACCCACAGCCAAAGTCTCCTTCAGAAGCCCTGCCGATTGTGGGAGGCGCTAGCAGTCCCTCTGGCTCACAGCTAGGAACTCTCCACCCCCACCCTGGAGGGGGCTGGCATAGGGTCTTCCACGCGCACAATCCGGGAAGGGTTGATCAGATGCCTGGGAGTGCCCCAGTAGTGTCACCTACAACCAAAGTCTCCTTCAGAAGCCCTGCCGATTGTGGGAGGCGCTAGCAGTCCCTCTGGCTTGCAGCTAGGAACGCTCCACCCCCCACCCTGGGGGAGCCCGGCGTAGGGTCTTCTTCCATGCGCACAATCCAGGAACGGTCGATCAGATGCCTACAGCCAAAGTCTCCTTCAGAAGCCCTCTGGATCTTTGTTATTAAACCCTTATCACTTTTGTGGAGGGCAAAATTTTTTCCCATTCTGTTGGGCTTCATTTAGTTTTTTCTGTTGTCTCTTTTGCTGTACAAAACTTTTAGTTTGATATAGTACCATCTGTTTACGTTTTCCTTCATTTTTTGCCATCTGTAGATATTCCTAGAAAGGAATTTCTGAATTGTAATTCATGGAGGGTTTTGTCCAGGTTTTCATCTATGAATGTTATGGTTTCAGATCTTTAAATCTTTAAATGGATTTAAATCTTTTATCCATTTTGAGTTGGTTTTTGTGCATGGTGTGCTTTCTTTATTTCTAACCCTTCTTAGAAAAACAAAGTCTTCAGGCCAAATCATGAGGATATCAGCCTCTTAGATTACTTACGGGAGCATTTGGTGACAACTTTTTAATGAAAAGAAGATTCTAAAGCTGCAGTTTAGTTCAAAGTGTTTCTACTCTTTTAGTTTGCTCTACAGCCAAGACCTTTGTGTATACATATCAGTCTCTGGAGTGGAATAAATTTTCATTCAGTCCCTCCTCCAGGAAATTGGTTTCGTGATTTCTAACCCTTCTTAGGTGGACATTGTCTTCTGGCAAAATTATCATGATTTTGGACTGTAAGCTGACTTAGAGGAATATTCAGTGAAAACTTTCCAAAGTACAAGCAGATTCTAAAGCAGCACCCTAGGTCGAAGAGTTTCTACATTGCACTTTTCTCTAAAGCTAAGAACTTTGTAATACACCAGTTCCTGGAGTGGAATAAAATATCATTCAGTCTTTCCTCCAGGAGATTGCTTTCATGATCTAACCCTACTTTGTCTTCAAGCAAAATCTGGACAATTTCGGTACTTAAACTTACTTGGATCTGTATTCAGCAAAAACACTCCTGAAAACAAGCAAACTCCAGAATACCTGCAGTTCCAAGTGTTTCTACTCTGTTCTTTACTCTCAAGCTAAGACCTTTTTTTATCTGTAAACATTGTCTTCTACCAAAATCATGACATTACCAGCATGTAAGCTTACTTCAAGGAGTATTTGGCAAAAACGTTCCTACTTACAAGCAGATTCAAAGAAGCACCCTAGTTCAAAGAGTTTTGACTCTGTACTTTTGTGTATACATCTCAGTTCCTGGAGTGGAATAAAATACAATTCAAACTTTCTTTCAGGAGATTGGTTTCATGAGCTCTAACCCTACTTGGTAAACTTTGCTTGAAAGCAAAATCCAGACCATTTTAGTACTTAAGCTTACTTTTATCTGTATTCAGCAAAAACACTCCTGGAAAGAAGCAGACTCCAATGTACTTGCAGTTCCAAGTGTTTCTACTCTGCATTTTTGTTCTAAATCTAAGACCCTTGTGTATATCTATCCATTTCTGGAGTGGAAGAATTATCATTTGGTCTTTCCTCCAGGAGATTGGTTTCATGATCTAACACTACTTGGACTTCAAGCAAAATCTGGAGAATTTCGTATGTAAACATACTAATCTGTACTTGGCAAAAACATGACTTTTAGCACATCTTAGAAACCCATGTTTTCATTCAAAATTCTGCAGATATCAGGCATTCAGGCACTCTACCAGCCATTTCAGCAAGAATGCTCCTGAATGCAATAGACTCCAAGGGAGCAGTTTATATATTACTGTAACTTCTCTGTAGTTTGAGGTTAAGTGATGAAAACTCTCTAAGTTGTGCACTTTAAGGAGTAGAATAGGATACCAGTCCACCTCACCTCCAGCTCTTAATTTCTGTATTTTTGCACTTCTTAGAAAACCATGTTTCATTCAAAATCTTGTGTATTTTGGTTTATCAGGTGAACTGCCAGCATTTTCAGCAAGAACACTCCTGAATCCAAACAGACTCCAATGGGCAGTTTATCTATTACTGTAACTTTTCTGTACTTTGATGTTTAGAGATGAAATACCTTACAGTAGATCTCTGTACTTTGAGGTTTAGAGATGAAGTCTTTCTATGTTGTACAATTCATGGCATAGAAAAGGACACCAGTCCATTACACTTCCATCTCTTAACTTTCATGATTTCTAGCACTTCTTAGAAATCCTGGTTTTCTTTCAAAATCCTGCAGATTTTGGCCTTTCAGGCTAACTCCCAGTGTTTTCAGAGAGTACACTCATGAACCCAAAGAGACTCCAAAGGAGCAGTTAATGTCTTAGAGTAACTTCTCTGTTCTTGCATGTTTAGTGATGAAATCTCTCTATGTTGTACATTACATGGAGTAAATAGAAGTCCATCTCACCTCCAGTTCTTTAGTTTCATGATTTCTAGCACTGCTTAAAAACCCTGTTTTCTTCAAGATCCTGCTGATTTGGCCTTTTAGGAGAACTTCCAGCGTTTTCAGCAAGAAGTCTGCTGAATCCAAACAGACTCCAAAGAGGCAGTTTATATCCTAGTGTAACTTCTCTGTAATCTGATGTCTAGAGATGAAATCTCTCTATGTTGTACACTTCATGGAATAGAATAGGACACCAGTCTATGTCACCTCCTGCTCTTAAGTTTCACGAATTCTAGAACTTCAGAGAAAACTTTGTTTTCATTCAAAGTCCTGCAGATTTCAGCCTTTCATGGGAAATACCATCGTTTTCAGGGAGAATGCTCCTGGATTACAAAAAGACTCCAAAGGAGCAGTATATAACTTACTGTTACTTCTCTGTTCTTTGATGTTTAGAGATGAAATCTCCCTATGCTGCACACTTGATGGAGTAGAATAAGACAACAGTCCATGTCACCTCCAGTTCTTAAGTTTCAAAATTTCCAGCACTTCTCAGAAACCCATGTTTTCATTAAAAATCCTGTGGATTTTAGCCTTTCAGGCAAACTGCCAACATTTTCAGCAAGAACACTCCTGAATCCAAACAGACTCCAAAGAGGCAGTTTATAAGTAACTGTAACATCTCTGTAGTTTGATGTTTAGAGATGAAATCTGTCTATGTTCTACAATTCATGGAGTAGAATAGGATACCAGTCCATCTCACCTCCAGCTCTTAAGTTTCATGATTTCTAGCCCTTCTTAGGAATCCTTGTTAGCATTCAAAATCTTGCAGATTTTGGCCTGTCATGCAAAATGCCATCAATTTCAGGGAGAATGCTCCTGAATTACAAAAAGACCACAAGTAGTTTATATCTTACTTATACTTCCTTGTACTTTGATGTTTAGAAATGAAATCTCTCTATGTTGCACACTTGATGAAATAGAATAGAAACCAGTCCATCTCACCTCTACCTCTTAATTTTCATGATTTCTAGCACTTCTTAGAAACCCTTGTTTTCATTCCAAATCCTGCGGATTTTGTCCTTTCAGGTGAACTGCCAGCATTTTCAGCGAGAATGCTCCTGAACCAAACAGACTCCAAAGGAGGAGTTTATATCTTATTGTAACTTCTATGTACTTTGATGTTTAGAGATGAAATCTCTCTATGTTGTACACTTCATGGAGTAGAATAGGATACCAGTTCATTTCCCCTGCAGCTCTTAAATTTCTTGATTTTTGCACTTCTTAGAAAACCATGTTATCATTCAAAATCCTGTGTATTTCGGTATATCAGGCTCACTACCAGCATTTTCAGTGAAGAAAGCTCCTGAATGTAAACAGACTCCTCAGGGATGGAATATATCTTATTGTAACTTCTCTGTACTTTGGTATTTAAAGATGAAATCTCTCTATGCTGTACAATTCATGGAGCAAAATAGGATACCATTTCAACTCATTCCAGGTTTAAATTTCATGATATCTAGCACTTTTACAAACCCTTGTTTTCATCAAAATACTTCGGATTTGGCAGTTCAGGAGAATTCCAGTGTTTTCAGCGAGGATGCTCCTGAATCCAAACTAACTCCAAACTCCAAATCCAAAATCCAAACTCCAAAGGAGGAGTTTATATCTTACTGCAACTTCTGTGTACTTTGATATTTAGAGATGAAATCTCTCTATGTTGTAGACTTCATGGAGTAGAATAGGATATCAGTCCATCTCGCCTCCAGTCTTAAGTTTCACGATTTCTAGCACTTCAGAGAAACCCTTGTTTTCATTCAAAATCCTGCAGATTTTGGCCTTTCATGTGAAATGCCATCATTTTCAGGGCAAATGCTCCTGAATTACAAAAAGACACCAAAGGACAAGTTTATAACTTACTGTTACTTCTCTGTATTTTGAAGTTTAGGGATGATACTCTCTATATTGCACAGTGGTTGGAGTAATATAGGATATCAGTCCATCTCACCTCCAGCTCTTAAGCTTCATGACTTATAGCACGTCTTAGAAACCCATGTTTCCATTAAAAATCCTGCGGATATCAGCCGTTCAGGCACTCTACCAGTGATTTCAGCAAGAACTCTCCTGTATGCAAACAGAATCCAAAGGAAGAGTTTATATATTACTGTATTTTACAACTACAAAATACAACTTCTCTGTATTTTGAGGTGAAGTGATGAAAACTCTCTATGTCGTACACTTTAAGGAGTAGAATAGGATACCAGTCCATCTCACCTCCAGTTCTTAAGTTTCTCGATTTTTGCACTTCTTAGAAAACCATGTTGTCATTCAAAATCCTGTGTATCTTGGCCTATCAGGTGAACTGCCAGCGTTTTCACCGAGAACACTACTGAATCCAAACAGACTCCAATGGAGCAGTTTATCTATTACTATAACTTTTCTGTACTTTGATGTTTAGAGATGAAATATCTTACTGTAGCTTCTCTGTACTTTGATGTTAGAGATGAAGTCTTTCTATGTTGTACAATTCATGGAGTAGAATAGGATACCAGTTCATTACACCTCCAGCTCTTAACTTTCATGATTTCTAGCACTTCTTAGAATTCCTGGTTTTCATTCAAAATCCTGCGTATTTCAGCCTGTCAGGCTAACTCCCAACATTTTCAGAGAGTACACTCCTGAATCCAAATAGACTCCAAAGGAGCAGTTAATGTCTTAGAGTAACTTCTCTGTACTTTCATGTTTAGAAATGAAATATCTCTATGTTGTCTACACTTCATGGTGTAGAATAGGATATCAGTCCTCCCCTCCAGCTCTTAAGTTTCACGATTTCTAGCACTTCTTAGAAACCCTTGTTTCCATTCAAAATCCTGCAGATTTCGACCTTTCGAGCTAACTCCAAGCGTTTTCACTAAGTACGCTCCTGAATCCAAACAGACTCCAAAGGAGCAGTTTTTAAAAATGAAATCTCTCTATGTTGTACACTTCATGGTGTAGAATAGGATATCAGTCCTTCTCACCTCCAGTTCTTAAGTTTCACGATTTCTAGCACTTCTTATAAACACTTGTTTTCCTTCAAAATCCTGCCAATTTTGGCCTTCCAGGCGAACTGCCAGCATTTTCAGCAAGAAAGCTCCTGAATCCAAACAGACTCCAAAGGAGGAGTTTATATCTTACTGTAACTTCTCTGTACTTTGACATTAAGAGATGAAGTCTTTCTATGTTGTACACTTCATGGAGTAGAATAGGATACCAGTCCATCTCACCTTCAGCGCTTAAGTTTCATGTTTTCTCGCACTTCTTAGAAACCCTCATTTTCTTTCAAAATCCTTTGGTTCGGCTTACAGGGGAATTGCCAGTATTTTCAGGAAGAACACTCCTGAATTACAAAAGACTCCAAGGGAACAGTTTATATACATCTTGGTGTATACATCTCAGTTCCTGGAGTGGAATGAAATAGAATTAAATCTTCCTTCCAGGAGATTGGTTTCATGATCTCTAACCCTACTTTGGTAAACTTTGTCTTCAAGCAAAATCCAGAGCATTTTGGTACTTAAGCTTACTTTTATCTGTATTCAGCAAAAACACTCCTGGAAAGAAGCAGACTCCAATGTACCTGCAGTTCCAAGTGTTTCTACTCTGCGCTTTGTTCTAAAAATAAGACCCTTGTGTATATTGATTCATTTCTGGAGTGGAATAAAATATCATTCGGTCTTTCGTCCAGGAGATTGGTTTCATGATCCAACCCTACTTTGTCTTCAAGCAAAATCTGGACAATTTCGATACTTAAACATGCTTAGATCTGTATTTGGCAAAAACACTCCTGAAAACAAGCAGACTCCAAAATACCTGCAGTTCCAAGTGTTTCTGCTCTGTTCTTTACTCTCAAGCTAAGACTTTTTTTTATCCATAAACATTGTCTTCTATCAAATCGTGACAATACCAGCCTGTAAGCTTACTTAGAGGAGTATTTGGCAAAAACTTTCCTACTTACAAGCAGATTCTAAAGAAGCACCTTGTTCAAAGAGTTTTGACTCTACTTTTGTGCATACATCTCAGTTCCTGAAGTGGAATAAAATACAATTCAATCTTTCTTCCAGGAGATTGGTTTCATGATCTCTAACCCTACTTTGGTAAACTTTGTCTTCAAGCAAAATCCAAAGTATTTTGATACTTAAGCTTACTTAGATCTGTATTCAGCAAAAACACTCCTGGAAAGAAGCAGACTCCAATATACCTGCAGTTCCAAGTGTTTTTGCTCTGTTCTTTGCTCTAAAGCTAAGACCTTTTTTATCCATATCGGTGTCTGGTGTGGAATAAAATATCATTCTGTCTCTCCTCCAGGAAATTGGTTTCATGATTCTTCTCCTTCTTAGGTAAACAGCATCTTCAAGAAATTATGAGAATTTTGGCCTTTTAGCTTCCTTAGAGGAGTATTAGGTGAAAACTTTCCTAAGAACAAGGAGATTCTACAGCAGGACCTTAGTTGAAAGTTTTTCTACTGTTTTTTGCTCGAAAGCTAAGACCTTTGTATATACATATCAATAACTGCAGTGGAATACTATATAGTTCAGTCTTTCATGCAGAAAATTGGTTTCATGATCTTGAACTTCTTTGGTAAACTTTGTCTTAATGCAAAATCTGGAGCATTTTTGTCACTTATGCTTACTTAGATATATATTCTGCAAAAACTCTCCTGAGAACAAGCAAATTCCAAATCAGCTCCTTAGTTCCAAGTGTTTCTACTATGTACCTTTTTCTATAGCTAAGACCTTTGTGTATACATGTCAGTACCTGGAGTGGAATAAAATACCACTCAGTCTTTCTTCCAGGATATTGGTTTCAGGATTTCTCAACTTTCTTGTTCAACTTTGTCTACAAGCAAAATCATGAGGATTTTGGTCTTTAAGCTTACTTAGATGAGTATTTGGTGAAAACTGTCCTGAAACAAGCAGATTTTATTTTTTTTAATTAAAAAAATTTATTATATATAAACTTCACAACAGTGTAATCTCAAGGATTTGCCCCCCCACCATCTCCCCCTTTTCCCTCCTGCTCATAGTTTTGTGCTTCATTTAGGTACTTAGCTTGTTTTGACTTTCCTTTAAGGCTTTTGTTTATTTTTTTCACTATGTCCCATATATTAGTGAAACCATTTGGTTTCTGCCTTTTTCTTTATGGCTTGTTTCTGCTAATATGATTTCTTCTAAATACATCCTTGTTGTTATGAAATCGTTGAATTTGTCATTTTTAATTGATGAGTAGTATTCCATCGTGTATATATACCACATTTTTTTCACCAGCCATCCATTTTGGAGCATTTAGGTTGTTTCTATGACCTTGCAATTATAAATTGTGCTACAGTAAACATCTGGGCACAGGTGTCCTTTTGTACCCACATTGAGGCCTCTTTTGGGTAGATTCCCAAAAGAGCAATTGCTGGGTTAAAGGGTAGTTCCATTTTCATTAACTTGAGGGTCCTCCACACCCCTTTCCATAGTGGTTGAACTAGTTTACATTCTCACCAGCAGTGTAGTAGTGTTCATTTCTCTCCACATCCTTGCCAGCAATTCTTGTTACCTGTTCTTTGGAATTGGGCCATTCTTACTGGTGTAGGTGGTATCTCATTGTGGTTTTGATTTGCATTTCTCTTACTGCTAGTGATGTTGAGCAGTTTTTCATGTGCCTGTTGGCCCTTTGTATTTGCTCTTTAAAGAAGTGTCTTTTTAGTTCTCCCCATTTTTTGATTGGGCTTTTTGTTTTGCTTTTGCTTAGTTGTGTGAGTTCCTTGTGGATCTTGGTTATTAAACTCTTATCACTATTGTGGAGGGCAAAGATTTTTTTCCCATTCGGTTGGGCATCTTTTAGTTATCTCTGTTGTCCCTTTTGCTGTGCAGAAGTTTTTTAGTTTGATGTAGTCCCATCTGTTTATGTTTTCCTTCATTTTTCTGCCATCTGTAGATGTTTCCAGAAAGGGATTTCTGAACTGTAGTTCATGGAGAGTTTTGCCCAAGTTTTCCTCTATGCATACTATGGTTTCAGGTCTGACCTCTAAGTCTTTTATCCATTTAGACTTGATATTTGTACATGGTGTGAGGGAGCTGTCTTGGTCCATTTTTTTGCATGTCTTAGTCCACTTTTCCCAGCAACATTTATTGAAGAGGCTATCTTTGTTCCAAGGTAGCTTTTTCACACCTTTGTCGAAAATTAGTTGACTATATATGTGTGGTTTTATTTCAGGACTCTCAATTCTGTTCCATTGGTCTGACTGTCTGTTTTTGTACCAATACCAAGCTGTTTTAATTATTATGGCTTTGTAGCATAGTTTGAAGTTTGGAATTGTAATACCTCCATTCTCTTTTTTTCTGGTCAGTTCTACCCACATGGATTCAGTTTCGGGCCCTACTTCAACCTCTGCTCACCGAAGCTCTACGTTCTGTTCATGCTGCTAATGGCCGATAAGACCTGATCACCGTTCTGACTGCAGTATTAACGTTGCTGTCTCTACAATCTACTCCTGCTGATGCTGCCATCTACTGGGCGTATGTTCCTGATCCACCAGTTCTGCATCCCACATCATGGACTGAACATGTGATTCCTGTTTATACTAACTGTACGTGGGCCCTAGGGGGTCCCTCTGACAGTCATATTTACCCTGTATCTCATAATGATTTCTCCTATGTGGGTCAATCCTCTGTCCTTCCCGTTTGCTTTACTGCCTACTACAAACCAGGGTGTATGTTGATTACACCTACCATAAAGGCATCTGGGATTAATAATGGCAATCCCAGTCATTCTACAGTTTGGCTTATCACACTATCAGGCTTATGGGGGACTCGTCAGTCCATTCCTGTCCCCTCACCTTCCCTGCCCTTTCCCTTGTGTAAACCAAACAGCTTTAATCATTCGAGCCAACCCCAATGGACTCGCTGCAGGGGCCGTCAAGGATCCCTTTGAGAAATTCCTGGAGGCTTTGGTAATTTTACTGATTGGAGTCCTTATGTTATGAAAAAAGCCTCAGGATCACCTGTTCTCTCCCCTATGGCCGAAGGTCTCTGGTCTCTGAATTCCAGTCTTGTCCAGACAGACCTCTGGCGATTAGTGGCTTCCACAGCCGACATTTTTGTTGCGAATGCTCTTTCTCCGCGAGACAATCAAGTTATTCAATCTCGCGCCTGTGTTCCCGAACCATTTGCCCTTTTGATAGGTGATGTCTGCATTCGCTTTTCCTTAGGAGTTTTTCATGTATCCTGCTCCCAATGCCAACTGACAAATTGTGCTTCAAACTTGCATCCTTCCTATCAACTCCTTGTTGTATGCCAACCTTCTTTTATTATGTTGCCCATTAATGTTACTGGCCCTTGGTATGATGATAGAGCTTTACAAATTCTCCAGGAGATTGCTGGTTACTTGCGCAGACCTCGGCGCTTTTTAGGACTGCTCGTCGCCGGTATCGCTTCCCTGATTACATTGATCGCTACTTCCATGGCAGCAACTGTTTCCCTGTCCTGTCTAAGTCTGTCCATACTGCTCATTATGTTAATACTTTGTCTAAAAATGTTTCTCGTACATTGGGCACTCAAGAAGCTATTGATCAAAAAATGGAAGTTAAACTTAATGCTCTTTTTGACACTGTTAATTCCTTAGGTTCTGAGCTTCAAGGACTTAGGTTTAGACTGAACTTAAATTGTCATGCACCTTATCAGTGGATTTGTGTTACGCCCAAGCTGTATAATAGCAGCCTTCATGCATGGGACCATGTCCAAAGGCATCTTGCTGGTATTTGCCATGACGCCAATACTTGTCTGGACATTTTGCAATTACCCAAAGAAATTACCTTCCTTCAACAAGCGGTCCCTTTGGATGCTGACAGTGATAATTTTGCCTCGTCATTTGTCTCTGCTCTGTTCTCTCATGTACCTTCATTAACTAGTTGGAACCATGTTCTTATTGCTCTGACGACGGGAGGTGTGTTCCTTTTGCTCCTGTTTTTGTGCATTCCCTGTTGTCTCAAGCTTTTAGTTCGAGATATTCAGGCAACCCACCTTGTGCTACATGAACTTCGCCTCATTACCCGCAAGTCTCATGTCCCTCCTGCTCGTAAAATTTATAAAAAAAAGGGGGGAGGGATGTGGGAGCTGCCTCAGAGACGGGGAACTTGTAATTTAATCCTTTTACAAGTTAAGCTCTCTGCCCTTCACAGGAGGAACAAATTGGGAGCTGACCTGAATAAGCAGGGGACCCTAGGGGCGTAGCTCCCCCAGACCCCAGGTGTAGGAGTGCTGAAGTCATGAACTGCATCATTATTAAGAAAGATTTGGGAGCCAAATCATCAGATTCTTTTATTTCAATTGTAAAAGACAATTCACTGTGAAGGAATTACTGGAGCATCAGCAATAAGCTCGAGGCAAGGAAAACTTGATAAACTAGATAAGCTTTACAGTCAAGGAATAATCTTGGTGACCTGTAACCAACTTAGCTATCATGATTCCCTAGAAGATGATTGCTTAGGAATGTTTAGTAGTATCTAATGATTATCTATTTTCCGTTGAGATATTGATTTCTGTCTTCCATTGAGATATTGCCCTCACATGCTCATGAAATGTTTCTCCTCATGGAATGTTGAAGTAATTCTTTTAAACACTATAAATGCGGACTGAAATCTTGAATAAATCAGCAGATTCCACTGCTCACTGAGTGTGTGTGTCTGTTCACCAACCGCCGGCCCTGAAGTCTTTCCTGCCCAGCTGAACTCTGGTCCTCTGTGGCCTGTTCCCTTGCCCAGCCGGTCCGCGGCATCCATGTCCTTGCAATTATAAATAGTGTTGCGGTAAACATCCAAGCACAGGTGTCCCTTTGTACACACATTGAGGTCTCTTTTGGGTAGATTCCCAAAAGAGCAATTGCTGAGTCAAAGGGTAGTTCCATTTTCATTAGCTTGAGGGTCCTTCACACCCCTTTCCATAGTGGTTGAACTAGTTTACATTCCCACCCGCAGGGTAGTAGAGTTCCTTTCTCTCCACATCCTTGCCAGCCATTCTTGTTGCCTGTACTTTGGAATTTGGCCATTCTTACTGGTGTAGGTGGTATCTCATTGTGGTTTTGATTTGCATTTCCCTTATTGCTAGTGATAATGAGCAATTTTTCATATGTCTGTTGGCATTTGTATTTCCTCTTTGGAGAAGTGTCTTTTTAGTTCTTCTCCCCATTTTTTGATTGGGCTTTTTATTTTGCTTTTGTTTAGTTGCGTGAGTTCTTTGTGGATCTTCGTTATTAAACCCTTATCACTATTGTGGAGGCAAAATTTTTTTCCCATTCGGTTGGACTTCTTTTAGTTTTTTCTGTTGTTTCTTTTGCTGTACACAAGCTTTTTAGTTTGATGTAGTCCCATCTGTTTATGTTTTCTTTCATTTTTTGGCCATCCCGTAGATGCTTCCAGAAAGGGGTTTCTGAATTGTAATTCCTGAAGAGTTTTGCCAAGTTTTCCTCTATGTATATTATGGTTTCAGGTCTGACCTCTAAGTCTTTTATCCACTTTGACTTGATTTTTGTACATGGTGTGAGGGGGCTGTCTTGGTCCATTTTTTTGCATGTCTTAGTCCAATTTTTCGCAGCACCATTTATTGAAGAGGCTATCTTTGTTCTAACGTAAGTTTTTCTCTCCTTTGTCAAAGATTAGTTGACTATATATGTGGTTTTATTTCAGGGCACTCAATTCTGTTCCATTGGTCTGATTGTCTGTTTTTGTACCAGTACCAAGCTGTTTTAATTACTATGGCTTTGTAGTATAGTTTGAAGTTTGGAATTGTAATACCTCCATTCTCTTTTTTTCTGGTCAGGAGGCTTTTTGATCTTTGAGGCCTTTTGTTAATCCATACGCATTTCAGTAATTTTTGTTCTATCTCTTTAAAAAATGTCATTGGGATTTTAATTGGGATTGCATTGAATCTGTAGATTGCCTTTGGTAAGATGGCCATTGTGATGATATTTATCCTTCCAATCCATGAGCAGGGAATGTCTTTTCATTTCCTTATGTCTTGTTCTATTTCATTTAGTAGTGTTCTAAAGTTTTCTTTATAGAGTTCTTTCACGTTTTTTGTTAGGTTTATTCCCAGGTGTTTTTTTTTTTTTTTTGTAAAATGGGATGTAAAATGGGATTTTGTAAATGGGATGGTCTTTTGAATTTCTTCTTCTTTTTGACTTTTTGTATATAGGAAAGCTACCAACTACTGTGTGTTGATTTTGTATCCAGCTACCTTACTGAACTGGTTTATTATTTCAAGCAATCTTTCTGTAGATTTTTTGGGGTCATCTATGTAGAGAATCATGTCATCCACACATAATGATAGCTTCAGTTTCTCTTGACTTATTTGTATCCCTTTTATGCCTTTCTCTTGCCTTGTTGCTCTATCTAGAACTTTCAGCACAACGTTAAAGAGTAATGAGGAGAGTGGGCATCCTTGCCTAGTTCCAGATCTCAACTGGAATGATTTTAGTTTTTCCCCATTTAGGATAATGTTTGCTGTACGTTTGTCATAGATGGCTTTTATTATGTTGAGGTAAATTCCTTTAATCCCTAATTTTTCAAGAGCTTTTATCATAAATGGTTGCTGGACTTGTCGAATGCTTTCTCTGCATCTATTGATATGATCATGTGGTTTTTGTTTTTCTCTTTGTTGATGTGGTGGATTATGTTAATTGATTTCCAAATGTTGAAACATCCTTGTGGCCCTGAGATAAGTCCCACTTGGTCGTGGTGAATGATGCTTTTAATGCATCGTTGGATTCAGTTTGCCAGGATTTTGTTTAAATGTTTTGCATCTGTGTTCATTAAGGAAATTGGCCTATAGTTTTCTTTCTTGGAGCTGTTCTTATTTGGTTTTGGTATGAGTGTGACATTTACTTCATAGAATGTGTGTAGCAGTTTTCCTTCTTTCTCTATTTTTTGGAAGAGCTTTAGTAGCACAGGCATTATGTCATCTTTGAATGTCTGGTAGAATTCAATTGTAAAGCCATCTGGTCCTGGGCTCTTGTTTTTAGGTAGAGTTTTGATGACTTCTTCAATTTCACTGCTTGTGATTGGTTTATTTAGGTTCTCTATATCTTCTTTGTTTAATTTTGGAGAGTTGCATCTTTCTAAGAATCTATCCATCTCATCCAGGTTGTTGTATTTGTTTCTATATTGTTGTTCATAGTAATCTCTTATTATACTTTGGATTTCTTTTGTGTCGGTTGTATTTCTCTTTTATTTGTGATTCTGTTTATTTGAATTCTTTCTCTTCATTCCTTTGTGAGTTTTGCAAGGGGCTTGTCAATTTTATTTATTTTTTCAAAGAACCAGCTTTTGGTTTTATTGATCTTTTGGATAGTCTTTTGGCTTCTAGATTATTTATTTCTTCTTTTATTTTTGTTATTTCTTGTCTTTTGCTGGGTTTTGGATTTTTTTTGTTGCTCTTTTTCTAGATTTTTAAGTTGGTGGATTAGGTTGGTTTTTTGGTTATTTTCTTGGTTTTTGATATGGGCCTGTATTGCTGAGTCTTCCTCTTAGATATGCTTTTGCTGCATCCCAAACATTTTGGAATGCTGTGTCTTCTTTGTCATTTATTTCAAAGTAAGTTTTTATTTCATCTATAATTTCTTCAATTACCCATTCTTCCTTTATTAGCATGTTGTTCAGTCTCCATGTGTTGTATGTTCTTCTTTCTTTCTTTTCATTATTGATTTCTAGTTTGATGCCCTTATGGTCTGAAAAAAATTTTGGTATTATTTTAATCTTTGTCTTTGTATATTTACTCAGGTTTGTCTTGTGGCCTAGTATGTGGTCAATTTAAAAAAATTATCCATGTGCATTTGAGAAGAAGGTGTATTCTGTTCTTTGTGGGTGTAGCTACCTGTAGATATCTATTAGGCCCATTTTGTCTAGATCTCCATTTAAGGCTTTTGTGTCCTTGTGTAGCTTTTGTTTTTTTTGATCTGTCCTTTGTTGAGAGTAGGGTGTTAAAGTCTCCTACTATATATGTGTTTTCATCTATATTTGCTTTCAGATCTCTTAGTAGTTGTCTTAATAATCTTGGTGTACCCTAATTTGGTGAGTATATGTTGATAATTGTTATGTCTTTTTGGTTGGTTGCCCCTTCAACCATTAGATAGTGACCCTCTTTATCCTTTGTTACTTTTTTAATTTGAGATCTGCTTTACTGCTATCAAAATAGCTACTCCTGCTTTTGGGGGGGGCATTGGCTTGTATGATCGTTTTCCATCCTTTCTCCTTCGATCTATGCTTGTATTTTGTGATCAAATGTGTTTCTTGGAGGCAACAAAATGAATGTTTGGTTCTGTCTTTTAATCAGGTCTGCCACTCTATTTCTTTTAATTGTTGAGTTTAGCCCATTGACATTTAGGGTTATTATTGAAGTTTGAGGCTCTGACATTGGGTTCCTGGTGGTAATTGGCAGTTGTTTTAGTTTGTTCTTTCTTTTCTATTATTCATTCTTTTTATTTTTCTGCAGGTTTCGATCTTAGGGCTTCTTGGAGGAGTTCTTGGAGAGGGGGTTTGGTGGTAGCAAATTTCTGGAGGCTTTGTTTGTCTGAGAAGGTTCTAATTTTTCCTTCATAAAGAAAGGACAACTTTGCTGGGTAGAGTATTCTTGGTTGGCAGTTTTTGTCTTGGAGTGTTTTGATGATGTGGCCCCATTCTCTCCTTGCTTTGATTGTCTCTTCTGAAAAGTTTGAAGTCAGTCTGAACAGTTTTCCTTGTAGGTTATCTGTTTTCCTCTCCCTTGTTATTCTCATAATTTTTTTATCTTTGGCTCTTGACAGTTTTGCTATGATGTATCTTGCTGTGTTTCTTCTTTCATTAAAGTAGTTTGGTGTCCTTTTTGCTTCCTGTATATCTATTTTCATTTCTTTCTTCAAGTTTGGGAAATTTTCCTCTCATTTCATTGAAAAGCCTTTCAGATCCTATGTCTTTCTTTTCTCCTTCTGGGATTCCTGTTACTCTTATATTTTTTTCTTTAGAGTATCTGACAGATCTCTGATTTTTCTTCTGTTTTCTTACTCTGTTTTTCTCTCTCTTTCTCTTTCTTCATTCTCTCTACTTCTGTGTCCCCTAGTGTGCTGATTCTTTCTTCTGTTTCTTCTAATCTGCATTCCTGGCTTTTCCCTGCATTTTTTTAGCGCATCTATTGCTCCTCTTATGCATTGCATCTCCTGCAGCTTCTTATTTAGAGTTTCAATTTCATATTTCTGTATTTCAATGATATTGTTCATTTTGCTACATTCTTTTTTATATTTTTCTACTACTTCTTTTAGTTCATTGAGAGCTTCTATCCTCTTGCTTTCCCTTCTTTTCCCCTCTTCTTTGGCCTCTTTGAGTGCTTTTATCATGTTGATTCTGAATTCTTTATCTGACATGTGAAACATTTCTTCCATGTCATCCATGTTAGTTTCTACAGATTATGTATCCTTTGGGGGTGAATCATGTTTCTTAGGGCTTACTTGATTATTTGTATTCTTCTTCCTTCCTGTGTTTTCCTTTCAGACTTGCTCCACATATTGAGTGACTACTGCTCTGGTATTAGGCATGTTGAAGGCTATCTAATTGTGGTTAGTTCTGTCTTTGTACTTTTGCTGCAGTGGTGGTTATATCTTGTTTCCGTTGCCTGTTGTGGGAGACCAGTTCCTTTTCAGGGAGTGAATGTGTGACTAGGTATGGTTTCTATTGTATTGTCTGTCTCCTTTATTGTCATTTCCCCTTTTTTTCAGCTTGATGAACCTTAAACAGTTCTTGGTGTCTTCAAGCATCTAGGCTTGTCCTAACACTCTTTTTAGTTGGGGTTTCTTCAAGTTCTTGGTTAGTGAGTATCTTTGTTTCCTTGCGCTGGTGGCTTGGGGTGAAAGCTGGAAGCTTTCAAGTTGGCTTACCCAGTACTAACTACTGGATCCACCCCAAGCTTGAAGGGCCAAGGCCTGTTCAGTTGAAAATTGCAGTCTCTCTCTAACTCCCAGGTCCATTACCGTGACAACCAGAAGTAGTCTCTTTGCTGGCGGGACAGCTCACCTGAGTGAGACCCCCCCACTGAATCTGGCTGCCTCTCACCTCAGGGATGAACTTCCCGGTGCTGGTCACACTCTCTAGCTTCGGTGACTCTGTCCATGCAGCCCCTAGCCCCAACCACACTGGGCTCTGATTTCATGGTTTCTAATAATTCTTTTGACTCCTTTGTCTTCAACAAAATCTTGATGCTTCCAGCCGCTAAGCTTACTTAGTTGTAAATCAGTGAAAATCTCCAGATAAGGAGCACTGCAATTCAGCTCAAAGCCCTAAATGCTTGCTTCTACTATGTACTTTCCTATAAAGGTAAGATCTCTGTGTACACATATCAGTTCCAAGAGTGTAATAGTACACCATTCAATATTTCCTACAGAAGTTTAGTTTCATGATTTCTAAAACTTCTATGGAAAAATTGTTTTAAGGCACAATCATGAGAATTTTGGCTTTTTCGCTAATCAAATGTGAATTCAGTGAAAATGCTCTTGAAAATAAATGGTCTCAAAATCAGCTCCCCTTTCAAGTGTTTTTACTTTATAATTTGTTGTAAAGGTAATATCTCTGTGTATATATATATATCAGTTCCAAGAGTGGTATAAGTTTCCATTCAGTGTCTCTTGTAGACTTTGGTTTCATGATTTATAGCCTTCTTTAGTTACCTTTATCTTCAGACAAAATCATGATTTCAACATTTAAGCTTACATACATGTGAAATCAGTGAAAGTCTCGTGAGTTCATTACACTCCAAATCAGCTCTTTAGTTCCAACTGTTTCTTTTGTACTACTTGTAAAGCTTAGATATCTGCATATATATATATATATATATATATATATATATATATATATATATATATTCCACTATTATTCCACTAGGAATGTTCCTAGTGGAATAAGACACAATTCATTGTTTTGTCCAAATTTAGTTTTGTGATTTCTAACAATTCTTTATTATTTTGTCTTCTGGCAAAATAGTGTGTATATCATCCTTTAAGCTTACTTAGATGTGAATTCAGCATGCCCTCTCTTGCAAAGAAATAGACTTGAAATCAGCTCCTTAATTCCTAGTGTTTCTACATGTACTTTGCTGTAAAGCTAAGACCTCTATATATACATATCAGTTCTTAGAGTGAAATAAAATATCATTCAATGTTTCATATAGAAGTTTGTTGTTTTTTTATTTTATTTTTTTATATATTGCACATTAATTTCTCTCCATTTAATCTCCAGGGGTCACCCACCACCTCCCCTCCCTGACCACTCCAGCTAGTCCCCATCCTCCCCTTGTGTATTTTGTTTTGGTTGTCCATGTATTAGTGATACCATTTGGTTTCTTTTTCTTTCTGACTTTATGCTAGTATGATTTCTTCTAGGTACATCCAAGTTTCAATAAATTAATCAAATTTGTCATTTTTAATTGATGAGTAATACTTCATTGTGTATATATACCACATGTTCATCATCCATTCATCTGTTTTGGGACATTTGGGTTGTTTTCATGTCCTTGCACTTATAAACAGTGATGCAAAGAACATCCGGGCACATGTATCCTTTTGTAGCCACATTCAGGTCTCTTTTGGGTAGATTCCCAGAAGAGCAATTACTGGGTCAATTGGTAGTTCCATTTGAACTACCAATTGAATTGGTAGTTCCATTAATTTGAGAGTTTTCTACACTGTTTTCCATAGTGGCTGGGCCAGTTTACATTCCCACCAGCAGTGTAGGAGTGTTCCTTCTCTCCACATCCATGTCAGCACTTATTGTTCCCTATTTTTTTAATGTGGGACATTCTTACTGCTGTAAGGTGGTATCTCATTGTGGCTTTGATTTGCATTTCTCTGATTGCCAGTGACGTTGAGCAATGTGCCTGTTGGCCATTTGCATTTCTTCTTTGGAGAAACATCTTTTTAGTTTCCCCATTTTTTGATTGGCTTCTTGTTTTATTTTTGTTTAGTTGTGTAAGTTCCTCATGGATCTGCGTTATTAAACCCTTATCACACTTGTGGAGGGCAAAATTTTTTTCCCATTTGGTTGGCCTTCTCTTAGTTTTTTTTCTGTTGTCTCTTGCTATACAGTTTTTAGTTTGATGTAGTCTCATCTGTTTATGTTTTCCTTCAATTTTTTGCAATCTCCAAATGTTTCCAAAAAGGGATTTCTGAATTGTACTTCATGGAGGTTTTTGCCCAGGTTTTCCCCTATGTATGTTATGGTTTCAGGTCTGACCTCTAAGTCCTTTATCCATTTTGAGTTGATTTTTGTACATGGTGTGAAGATGTTGTCTTGGTTCATTTTTTTGTATGTCTTAGTCCAATTTTCCCAATATAATTTCTTGAAGAGGCTGCCTTTGCTCCAATGTAAGTTTTTCCCTCCTTTGTCAAAGATAAGTTGACTATATATGTGTGGTTTTATTTCCAGGCTCTCAATTCGGTTCCATTGTTCTGATTGTCTCTTGTACCAGTACCATGCAGTTTTAATTATTATGGCTTTGTAGTATAACTTGAAGTCTGTAATGTTTAGGCCTCCATCTCTCTTTTCTATGCCAGGAGGTTTCTTGATATTTGAGGTCTTTTGTTATTTCGTATGAATTTTTGTAGTATTTGTTCTATCTCTTTATAGAATGTCATTGGAATTTTTATGGGGATTGCATTGAATCTGTAAATTACTTTTGGTAGGATGGCCATCTTGATTATGTTAATTCTTTCAATGCATGAGCATGGAATGTCTTTCCATTTCCTTATGTCTTCTGTCTCTTTTAGCAGTGTTTTAAAGTTTTCTTTCTTTATAGTTCTTTCACATATTTTGTTAGGTTTATTCCCAAGTATTTAATTGTTTTTGGTGCTATGGTAAATGGGATGGCTTTTTAAATTTATTCTACTTCTGCTTGACTTTTTGCATTTGGAAGTCTACTGATTTCTGTGTGTTGATTTTATAACCAGCTACCTTACTGAAATGGTTTATTGTTTCAAGTTTTTCAGTAGATTTTTTGGGGTACTGAACATAGAGAATCATATCATCTGCATATAATGATAGCTTCAGTTCCTTTTTCCTACTTGTATCACTTTTATATCTTTCCTTGACATATCACCCTGGCTAAAACTTCCAGTACAATGTTAAAAAGTAGTTGAGCGAGTGGGCATCCTTGTCTCTAAACATCAGATTATAGAGAAGTTACACTATGATATAAACTGCCTCTTTGGAGTCTTATTGTAATCCAGGAGCATACTCCCTGACAATGCTGGCAGTTCTCCTCAAAGGCCAAATCAGCAGGATCTTGAACAAAAACAGGGTTTTTAAAAGTGCTAGAAATCATGAAACTAAAGAGCTGGAGGTAAGATGGACTTCTATCCTATTTACTCCATGAATTGTACAACATAGAAAGACTTCATCTCTAAATATCAAAGTACAGAGAAGCTACTGTAAGATATTTCATATCTAAACATCAAAGTACAGAAAAGTTACAGTAATAGATAAACTGTTTATTGGAGTCTGTTTGGATTCAGGAGTGTTATCGCTGAAAATGCTGGCAGTTCACCTGATAGGCCAAAATACACAGGATTTTGAATGAAACATAGTTTTCTAAGAAGTGCAAAAATAGAGAAATTAAGAGCTGGAGGTGAGGTGGACTGGTATCCTATTCTACTCCTTAAAGTGTACAACATAGAGAGTTTTCATCCCTTAACCACAAACTACAGAGAAGTTACAGTAATATATAAACTGCTCCCTTGGAGTCTGTTTGCATTCAGGAGCGTTCTCACTGAAATGGCTGGTAGAGTGTCTAAACGGCTGATAGCCGCAGGAATTTGAATGAAAATATGGGTTTCTAAGACATGCTAGAAGTCATTTAACTTAAGAGCTGGAGGTAAGATGGACTGATATCATATTCTACTCCATGTCTGTACAATACATAGAGATTTCATCTCTAAACATCAAAGTACAGAGAATAACATTAAGATATATACTGCTCCTTTGGAGTCTGTTCACATTTAGGAGGGTTATGACTGAAAATGCTGGCAAAGTGCCTGAAAGGCAGTAATACACAGGATTTTGAATGAAAACATGGGTTATTAAGATGTGCTAGAAACCAAATGTAAGAGCTGGAGGTGAAGTGTACTGGTGTCCTGTTCGACTTCATGAAGTATACAACATCGAGAGATTTCATCTCTAAACATCAAAGTACAGAGAAGTTACAGAAAGATATAAACTGCTCCTTTGGAGTTTTTTTGGAATTCAGTAGCGTTCTCGCTGAAAACACAAGGAGAGCACCTGAAAACACAAAATCTGCAGGACTTTGAATGAAAACAAAAGTTTCTAAGAAGTGCAAGAAATCATGAAACTTAAGCTGGAGATGAGATGGACTGGTATGCATTCTACTCCATGAAGTTTACAACAAGAGAGATTTCATCTCTAAACATGAAATTACAGAGAAGTTACTGTATGATATAATTCTCCTTAGAGTGTGTTTAGAAGTGCTCTTGCTGAAAATGCTGGCATTTCACCTGAAAGGCCAAAATCCACAATCTTTTGGAATGACAACAAGGGTTTCTAACAAGTGCTAGAAATCATGAAATTTAAGAGCTGGAATGAGTTGGAATGGTATCCTACTTTCTCCATGAAATGTACAGCATTGAGAGATTTCATCTCTAAATATCAAAATGCAGAGAAGTTACAGTAAGATATGAAGTGCTCCTTTGGAGTCTGTTTGCATTCAGGAGAGTTATTGCTGAAACACTGGCAAAGTACCTGAAAGGCTGAGATCTGCAGGATTTTGAATGAAGACAAAGGTTTCTATGAAGTGCTACAAATCATGAAACGTAAGAGCTGGTGGTGAGATGGACTGCTATCCTAATCTCATCCATAAACTGTACAACATAGAGAGGTTTCCTCTCTAAACATCAAACTGCAGAGAAAGTACACTAAGATGAACCGCTCCATTGGAGTCTGTCTGCTTTCAGGAGCGTTCCCACTGAATTCTGGTAGAGCACCTGGAAGGCAGAAGTCAAGAGGATTTTGAATAAAAGCATGGGTTTCTAAGACATGCTAGAAATCAGGAAACTTAAGAGTTGGAGGTGAGATGGACTGGTGTCCTATTCCTTTCCATGAACTGTACAGCACAGAGAGATTTCATCTCTAAACATAAAAGTGCAGAGAAGTTACAGTAAGTTAAAAACTACTACTGTGGAGTCTGTTTGGATGCAGGAGTCTTCTCGCTGAAAAGGCTGGCTGTACGCCTGAGAGGCTGAAATGCACAGGCTTTTGAATGCTAGCAAGGTATACATGATGTGCTATAAATCGTGAAACTTAAGAGCTGGAGGTGAGATGGACTGGTGTCCTATTCCTTTCCATGAACTGTGCAGCACAGACAGATTTCATCACTAAACATAAAACTACAAGAAGTTACAGGAAGATATAAACTGCTCCTTTGGCGTGTATTTGCATACAGGAGCGTTTTCACTGAAAATGCTAGCAGACTGCCTGAAAGGCTGAAATCCGCAGGATTTTGAAAGAAACCAAGGTTTTCTAAATGAAGTACTAGAAATCGTGAAACTAAAGAGCTGGAGGTGAGATGGAGAGGTGTCCTATTTTACTCCATGAAGGGTGGAACATAGAGAGACTTCATTTGTAAACATCAAAGTACAGAGATGTTACAGTAAGATATAACCTGCTCTCTTGGCGTCTGTTTACAATCAGGAGCATTCTCTCTGAAAACACTGGCAGAGCGCCTGAAAGGCCGAAATCCCCGGGATTTTGAATGAAAACTAGGGTTTCTATGAAGTGATACAAATCATGAAACTTAGGAGCTAGAGGTGAGATGGACTGGGGTTCTATTCCTTTCCATGAACTGTGCAAAACTGAGAGATTTTATCTCTAAACATAAAACTGCAGAGAAGTTACAGTAAGATATAAACTTCTACTTTGGAGTTTGTTTGGATTCATGAGCTTTCTCACTGAAAATGCTGGCTGTTCGCCTGAGTGCCCGAAATACACAGGGTTTTGAATGCTAACAAGGGTTACATGATGTGCTGGAAATCGTGAAACTTAAGAGCTGGAGGTGAGATGGATTGGTGTCCTATTCCTTTCCATGAACTGTACAACACAGACAGATTTCATCACTAAATTTAAAACTGCAGAGAAGTTACAGTAAGATAAAAACTTCTACTTTGGAGCCTCTTTGCATTCAGGAGCTTTCTCACTGAAAACACTAGCTGTTCTCCTGAAAGGCTGATTTCCGCCGGATTTTTAATGAAAACAAGGGTTTTTTATGAAGTGTTATAAATCATGACACTTAAGAGCTGGAGGTGAGTGGACTGATATCGTATTCTGCTCCTGAAGTGTACAACTAGAGTGTACTTCTCTCTGAACATTGAACTACACAAAAGTTACAGGAAGAAATAAACTGCTCCTTTGGACAGTTTGCTTTCAGGAGCGATCGCACTGAAAATGTGAGCAGAGTGCCTGAAAGGCCAAAATCCCTGGGATTTTGAAAGAAAACTAGAGTTTCTATGAAGCGTTACAAATCATGAAACTTAAGAGCTAGAGGTGAGATGGCCTGGTGTCGTATTCTGCCCTATGAAGTGTACACCATGGAGTGACTTCCTCTCTAAACATCAAAATACACAGAAGTTACAGGAAGCTATAAACTGCTCCTTTGGCGTGTGTTTGCATTCAGGAGCGTTTTTGCTAAAAACGCTACCAAAGCACCTGAAAGACTTAAATCCGCAGGATTTTGAAAGAAACCCAGTGTTTCTAAGTGAAGTGTTAGAAATCGTGAAACTAAGAGCTGGAGGTGAGATGGAGAGGTGCCCTATTTTCCTCCATGAAGAGTGGAACATAGAGAGATTTTGTCTATAAACATCAAAGTACAGAGAAGTTACAGTAAGATATAAACTGCACCTTTGGCGTCTCTTTACAATCAGAATTCTCGCTAAAAACGCTGGCAGAGCACCTTAAAGGCTGAAATCCCCAGGATTTCGAATGAAAACTAGGGTTTCTATGAAGTGTTTTACAAATCATGAAACTTGAGAGCTGAGGTGGGTTGGACTGGGATTCTATTACTTTCCATTAACTGTACAACACAGAGAGATTTCATCTCTCAACATAAAACTGCAGAGAAGTTACACTAAGATATAAACTTCTACTTGGAGTCTGTTGGGATTCAGGAGCTTTCTTGCTGAAAACGGTGACTGTTCGCCTGAGAGCCGATGTGCTAAGAAGTGTTTTCATGATGTGCTGGAAATGGTGAAACTTAAGTGCTGGAGGGGAGATGGACTGATATCATATTCTGCCCCTTGAAGTGTACAACATGGAGTATTCCTCTCTGAACATCAAACTACAAAGAAGTTACAGGAAGATATAAACTCCTCCGTTGGTCTGTTTGCTTTCATGAGCGATCTTGCTGAAAACGCTGGCGGAGTGCCTGAAAGGCCGAAATCCCGGGGATTTTCAAAGAAAACTAGGGTTTCTCTGAAGTGTTCCAAATCATGAAACTTAAGAGCTAGGGGTGAGATGGACTGGTGTCCTATTTTCCTCCAAAAAGGCTGGAACATAGAAAGATTTCGTCTGTAAACATCAAAGTACAGAGATGTTACAGTAAGATATAACCTGCTCCCTTGGCATCTGTTTACAATCAGGAGCATTCTCGCTGAAAACACTGGCAGAGCGCGTGAAAGGCCGAAATCTGCGGGATTTTGAATGAAAACTAGGGTTTCTATGAAGTGTTCCAAATCATGAAACTTAAGAGCTGGAGGTGAGATGGACTGGGGTTCTATTCCTTTCCATGAACTGTACAACACAGAGAGATTTCATCTCTCACCATAAAACTGCAGAGAAGTTACAGTAAGAGATAAACTTCTACTTTGGAGTCTGTTTGGATTCAGCAGCTTTCTCACTAAAAATGCTGGCTATTCACCTGAGAGGCGAAATACAAGGGTTTTGAATAATAACAAGGGTTTCATGATGTGCTGGAAATTGTGAAACTTAAGAGCTGGAGGTGAGATGGAATGATATTGTACTCTGCCCCTAGAAGTGTTCAACATGGAGTGAGTTCCTCTCTGAACATCAAACTACATAGAAGTTACAGGAAGATATAATCTCCTCCTTTGGTCTGTTTGCTTTCAGGAGCCAACGCGCTGAAAATTTTGGCAGAGTGCCTGAAAGACTGAAATCCGCAGGATTTTAAAAGAAACCAAGGGTTTCCTAATGAAGTGCTAGAAATCGTGAAACTAAAGAGCTCCTTTGTCGTGTGTTTACAATCAGGAGCATTCTCGCGAAAATGCTGGCAGAGCGCCGGAAAGGCCAAATCTGCGGGATTTTGAAAGAAAACTAGGGTTTCTATGAAGTGCTACAAATTCTGAGACTTAAGAGCTGGAGGTGAGATGGACTGGGGTCCTATTCCTTTCCATGAACTGTACAACACAGATGGATTTCATCTCTAATCATGAAACTGCAGAGAAGTTACAGTAAGACATACACTTCTACTTCGGAATCTGTTTGGATTCAGAAGCTTTCTCGCGGAAAACGCTGGCAGTTTGCCTGAGAGCCATAAATGCACAATGTTTTACATGCTAAGAAGTGTTTCATGATGTGCTAGAAATCGTGAAACAAGAGCTGGAGGTGAGATGGACTGGTATCCTATTTTACTCCATGAAGGGTGGAAATAGAGAGATTTTGTCTTTAAACATCAAAGTACAGACAAGTTACAGAAAGATATAAACTTCTACTTTGGAGTCTGTTGGGGCTTTCTTGCCGAAAAGGCTGGCTGTTTGCCTGAGAGGCCGAAATGCACAGGGTTTGAATGCTAACAAGGGTTTAATGATGTGCTCGAAATCGTGAAACTTAAGAGCTGGAGGTAAGATGGACTATTATTGTAATCTGCCCCTTGAAGTGTACAACATGGAATGATTTCCTCTCTGAACATCAAAGTACCCAGAAGTTACAGGAAGATATACACTCCTCATTTGGATCTTTTGCTTACATGAGTGATCTTACTGAAAACACTGGCAGAATGCCTGATCTTACTGAAAACACTGGCCGAAATCCCAGGGATTTTCAAAGAAAATTAGGGTTTCTATGAAGTGTTACAAATCATGACACTTAAGAGCTAGAGGTGAGACGGACTGTGTTCTATTTAACTCCATGAATGCTGGAACATAGAGAAATTTCGTCTCTAAAATCAAAGTACAGAGAAGTTACAGTAAGATATAAAGTGTTCCCTTGGTGTCTTTTTACAATCAGGAGAATTCTCGCTGAAAACGCTGGCAGAGTGCCTGAAAGGCAGAAATCCCAGGGGTTATGAATGAAAACTAGGGTTTCTATGAAGTATACAGATCCTGAAACTTAAGAGCTGGAGGTGAGATGGACTGGGGTCATATTCCTTTCTATGTACTGTACAAGACAGATAGATTTCATCTCTATTCATAAAACTGCAGAGAAGTTACAGTAAGATATAAACTTCTACTTTGGAATCTGTTGGGATTCAGGAGCTCTCTCGCTGAAAATGCTGGCTGTTCGCCTGAGCGACTGAAATGCTCACGGTTCTGAATGCTAACAAGGGTTTCATGATGTGCTTGAAATCGTGAAACTTAAGATCTGGAGGTGAGATGGACCAATATTGTATTCTGCCTCTTGAATTGTACAAAATGGATGAGTTCCTCTCTGAACAACAAACTACACAGAAGTTACAGGAAGATATAATCTCCTCCTTTGGTCTGTTTGCTTTCAGGAACGAACTCGCTGAAAATGCTGGCAGAGTGCCTGAAAGGCCGAAACCACAGGATTTTGAAAGAAACCAAGGGTTTCTAAATGAAGTGCTAGAAATAATGAAACTAAAAAGCTGGAGGTGAGATGGATGGCAGTCCTATTTTCCTCCCTGAAGGGTGGAACATAGAGAGATTTCGTCTGTAAACATCCAAGTACAGAGAAGTTACAGTAAGATATAAACTGCTCCTTTGTCGTCTGTTTACAATCAGAGCTTTCTCGCGAAAACACTGGCAGAGTGCCTGAAAAGCCGAAATCTGCGGGATTTTGAAAGAAAACTAGGGTTTCTATGAAGTGCTACAGATCCTGAAACTTAAGAGCTGGAGGTGAGATGGACTGGGGTCCTAGTCCTTTCCATGAACTGTACAACACAGAGAGATTTCATCTCTAAACATAAACCTGCAGAGAAGTTACAGTAAGATATAAACTTTTACTTTTTAGTCTGTTTGGATTCAGGATCTTTCTCACTGAAAAAGCTGGCTGTTCTCCTGAAAGGCTGAGTTCCACCGGATTTTTAATGAAAACAAGGGTTTTTATGAAGTGTTATAAATCATGACACTTAAGAGCTGGAGGTAAGATGGACTGCTGTCCTAACCTTTCCAAGATCTGTACAACACAGAGAGATTTCATCTCTAAACATGAAAATGCAGAGAAGTTACAGTAAGATTAAATTTCTACTTTTGAATGTGTTGGGATTCAGGCACTTTCTTGCTGAAAACATTGACTGTTTGCCTTAGAGGCCGAAATGCACAGGCTTTTGAATGCTAACAAGGGTTTTATGATGTGCTGGAAATTGTGAAACTGAAGAGCTGGAGGTGAGATGGAGAGGTGTCCTATTTTACTCCATCAAGGGTGGAACATAGAGAGATTTTGTCTCTAAATATCAAAGTACAGAGAAGTTGCAGTAAGATATAAACTGCTCCTTTGGCGTCTGTTTACAATCAGGAGCATTCTCTCTGAAAATGCTGGCAAAGCGCATGAATGGTCAAAATCCCTGGGAGATTGAATGAAACTAGGGTTTCTATGAAGTGTTCCAAATCATGAAAATTAAGAGCTGTAGGTGAGATGGACTGGGTTCCTATTCCTTTCCATGAACTGTACAACACAGAGAGATTTCATCTCTAAACATTAAACTGCATAAAAATTACAGTAAGATATAAACTTCCTCTTTGGAATCTGTTTGGATTTAGGAGCTTTCTTGATGAAAAGGCTGGCTGTTCACCTGAGAGGCAGAAATGCACAGGCCTTTGAATGCTAACAAAGGTTTTATGATGTGCTGGAAATCGTTAAACTTAAGAGCTGGAGGTGAGATGGGCTGATATCGTATTCTGCCATGAAGTGTACAACAGGAGAGATTTACTCTCTGAACATCAAACTACACAGAAGTTACAAGAAGATATAAACTGCACTTTGGTCTGTTTCCTTTCAGGAATGTTCTCGCTGAAAACGCTGGCAGAGCGCTTGAAAGGCCTTAATCCCCAGGATTTTGAATGAAAACTGGGGTTTCTATGAAGTGTTACAAATCATGAAACTTAAGAACTAGAGGTGTGATGGACTGGGGTCCTATTCCTTTCCATGGACTCTACAACACAGAGAGATTTCATCTTTAAAGATAAAACTGAAGAGAAGTTACAGTAAGATATATATTTCTACTTTCGAGTCTGTTTGGATTCAGGCCCTTTTTGCTAAAAACACTGGCTGTTCGCCTGAGAGCTAGAAATGCATAGGCATTTGAATGATAACAAGGATTTATTTATTTATTTTTAAATTTAAAAAATTTATTTATATATATTTCACATCATTTCAGTCCCTGGGGGGTTACCCACCACCTCCCCTTCCCACCTGCTCCAGCTGGTCCCCACTCTCCCCTTGTGCAGTTTCATTGGTTGACCATATATTAGTGAAACCATTTGGTTTCTGTCCCTTTCTATCTGGCTCGTTTCTGCTAGAATGATTTCTTCTTGGTACATTCAGGTTTCCAAAAATTCATCAAATTTGATGAGTAACACTCATTGTGTATATATATGACATCTTTTACATATACTCATCTGTTCTGGGGCATTGGGTTGTTTCCATGACCTTGCAATTATAAATAGTGCTGCAATAAACATCTGAGCACAGGTGTCCTTTGGTACCCACATTGAGGTCTCCTTTGGGTGGATTCCCAGAAGTGCGACTGCTGGGTCTAATGGTAATTCCACTTTCATGAGTTTGAGGGTTCTCCATACTGCTTTCCATAGTGGCTGGACGAGTTTACATTCCAACCAGCAGTGTAGGAGTGTTCCTTTCTCTCCACATCCACACCAGCACTTGTTGCCTGTTTTTTTTTTGATGTGGGCCATTCTTACTCATAAGAATGTAAGGGGGTATCTCATTGTGGTTTTGATTTGCATTTCTCTCATTGCTAGTGATATTGAGCAATTTTTCTTGTGTCTGTTGGCCATTTGTATTTCCTCTTTGGAGAAATGTCTTTTTAGTTCTTTTCCCCACTTTTTTTTTTGGACATCTTGTTTTGTTTAGTTGTGTGAGTTCCTTGAAGATCTGTGTTATTAATGCCTTATCACTCTTGTGGAGGGCAAAATTATTCCCATTTGGTTGGACGTTTTTTAGTTTTTTCTTTTGTCTCTTTTGCCATACAGAAGCTTTTTAGTTTGATTAAGGCCCTTCTGTTTATGTTTTCCTTCAATATTTTGCCTTCTGCAGATGATTCCAAAAAAGAATTTCTGCATTGTACTTCATGGTGGGTTTTGCCTAAGTTTTCCTCTATGTTTTTTTTTTGGTTTCAGGTCTGATATCTAAGTCTTTTATCCATTTTGAATTAATTTTTGTACATGGTGTGAGAGAGATGTCTTGGTCCATTTTTTTGCATGTGTTAGTCCAGTTTTCCCAGCACCATTTGTTGAAGAGGCTGTCTTTGTTCCAATGTAAGTTTTTCCCTTGTATGTCAAAGATTAATTGCCTATGTGTGTATGGCTTTATTTGTGAACTCTCAATTCTGTTCCATTGGTCTGATTGTCGGTTGTTTTACCAGCACCATGCTGTTTTAAGTATTATGGCTTTGTAGTATAGATTGAGGTCTGGAATAGTTAGTCCTCCATTCTCTCTTTTTTTGGAGAGGAGGTTTTTTGATATTCGAGATCTTTTGTTATTCCATATGAATTTTTGTAATTTTTGTTCTATCTCTTTAAAGAATGTCATTGGAATTTTTAAGGGGATTGCATTGAATCTGTAGATTGCTTTTGGTAGGATGGCTATTTTGATGATGTTAATTCTTCGCATCCATGAGCAAGGAATGTCTTTCCGTTTCCTTGTGTCTTCTATCTGTTTTAGTAGCCTTTTAAAGTTTTCTTTGTGTAGTTCTTTTACATGTTTTGTTAGGTTTATTCCAAGGTATTTAATTGTTTTTGGTGCGATGGTAAATGGGATGACTTTTTTAATATCTTCTTCTTCTGCTTGGTTTTTTGCGTATAGGAAGGCTACTGATTTCTGTGTGTTGATTTTGTAGCCTGCAACCTTACTGAACTGGTTAATTATTTCAAGAAGTTTTTCTGTGGATTTTTTTGTGTTCTCTACATATAGAATCATATCATCCACATATAATGATAGCTTCAGTTCCTCTTTTCCTATTTGTATCCCCTTTTATATCTTTCTCTTGCCTTATTTCCCTGACTAGGACTTCCAATACAATGCTAAAAAGTAATGGAGAGAGAGGGCATCCTTGCCTAGTTTCAGATCTCAACTGGAATGATGTTAATTTTTCCCCATTTAAGCTGATGTTTGTGGTAGGTTTGTCATAGATGGCTTTTATTATGTTGAGGTAGGTTCCTTTGATCCCCAGTTTTTCAAGGGCTTTTATCATAAATGGGTGCTGGACTTTGTCAAATGCTTTCTCTGCATCTATTGATATGATCATATGGTTTTTGTTTTTCTTCTTATTGATATGGTGGATTATGTTGATTGATTTCGGATGTTGAACCATCCTTGTGCCCCTGGGATAAATCCCACTTGGTCATGGTGAATAATGCTTTTTATGCATCGTTGGATTCGATTTGCTAGTA
Source organism: Uropsilus gracilis (assembly GCA_004024945.1). Classification (NCBI taxonomy): domain Eukaryota; kingdom Metazoa; phylum Chordata; class Mammalia; order Eulipotyphla; family Talpidae; genus Uropsilus; species Uropsilus gracilis. Next base: position 9,435 of record PVHY01007747.1, on the reverse strand, counting down.
TTTTGTTTAAAATTTTTGCATGTGTGTTCATTAGGGAAATTGGTCTAAAGCTTTCTTTCTTGGTGCTGTGCTTATTTGGTTTTGGTATGAGTGTGATGTTTGCTTTGTAGAATGTGTTTGGGAGCTTCCCTTCTTTCTCAATTTTTTGGAAGAGTTTTAATAGTATAGGTGTTATTTCCTACTTGAATGTCATGTAGAGTTCATTTGTAAAACCATCTGGTCCTGGGCTCTTGTTTTTAGGGAGAGTTTTAATGACTGCTTCAATTTCACTGCTTGTGATTGGATTATTTAGACTCTCTATTTCTGCTTGTTCAATTTTGGGTAGTAGTATTTTTCCTGAAATTTGTCCATCTCATCCAGATTGTTGAATCTGTTTCCATATAGATGTTCACAGTAGTCTCTGATTATCCTTTGTATTTCTTTTGTGTCTGTGGTGATTTCTCCTTTCTCGTTTGTGATTCTATTTATTTGGGTCTTTTCTTTTCTTTGTGAGCTTTGCAAGGGACTTGTCAATTTTATTTAATTTTTCACAGAACCAGATCTTAGTTTTGTTTATCTTCTGGATAGTCTTTTTGTTCTCTGTTATTTATTTCTTCTTTTATTTTTATTATTTCTTGTTTTCTTCTGGGCTTTAATTTTCTTGTTGTTCTTTTTCTAATTTTTCAAGTAGGGATATGAGGTTTTGTCTTTGGATATTTTCTTGGTTTTTGGTGTGGGCCTGTATTGCTATGAACCTTCCTCTTAGAAATGCTTTTGCTGAGTCCCAGACATTTTGGAATGTTGTGTCTTCTTTGTCATTTGTCTTGAAATAGGTTTTTAATTTCTCTTTAATTTCTTCCATTACCCATTCTTCGTTTAGTAGTATATTGTTTAGTCTCCATGTATTGAATATTGTTCTTGCTTTCTCTTCATTGTTAATTTCTAGTTTAATGCTTTTATGATCAGAGAAAAAAGTTGGAATAATTTTGATTTTTGTGCATTTCTTCAGCTTTTCCTTGTGTCTAATATGTGGTCAATTTTAGAGAAGGATCCATGTGCATTTGAAAAGAAGGTGTATTCCCTTTTTGGGGGGTGCAGTGTCCTGTAGATATCTATTAGGTTCATTTAGTCTAGGTCTTGCTTTAAAGCTTTTGTGTCCTTGTTTAGCTTTTGTTTTACTGATCTGTCTTTTGGTGAGAGTGGAGTGTTAAAGTCTCCTACGACATATGTGTTTTCATCAAAATCTGTTTTCAGTCCTGCTAGTAGCTGTCTTATGAATCTTGGTGCTCCCTCATTTGGTGAATATATGTTGATAATTGTTAAGTCTTTTTGGTGAGTTGAACCACATACCATTAGGTACTGTCCGTCTTTATCCTTTGTCACTTTTTTTATTCTGAAATCTGCTTTATCTGCTATAAGAATGGCTATCCTGCCTTATTCTTGGGACCATTTGCTTGTAGAATTGTTCTCCATCCTTTCACTTTCAGTCTATGCTTATGCTTTGGGATTAGATGTGTTTCCTGGAGACAGCAGAATATTGAGTTCTCTCTTTTGATCCAGTCTGCAACTCTGCATCTTTAGATTGATGAGTTTAGACCATTGACATGTAGAGTGACTATTGAAGTGTGGGGTTCTAGTATTGGTTTTCTAGAGGTCATTTTGAGGTTCTGCTTTAGTTTTCTTTTATGTATATTCTATTTATTCGTCTGAGAGTTTTGGTCCTGAAGCTTCTTCCAATATTTCTTGGAGTGGGGGTTTGGTGGTAGCAAATTTTTGGAGACTTTGTTTATCTGAGAAGGTTCTAATTTTTCCTTCATACAGGAAGGACAGCTTTGCAGGGTAGAGTATTCTTGGCTGGCACTTTTTGTTGGAGTTTTTTTAATATGAGGCTCCATTCTCTTCTTGCTTGGAGTGTCTCTTCAGAGAAATCTGTGGTCAGTCTAATGGGTTTTCCTTTGTAGGTTATCTGTTTCCTCTCTCTAGTCATCCTCATTATTTTTTCTTTATCTTGAATTCTTGGGAATTTTACAATTATGTGTCTTGCTGTGGTTTTTCTTTCATTGAAGTAGTTTGGTGTTCTTTTTGCTTCTTGCATGTCTATTTTCATTTCATTCTTCAAGTTTGGGAAGTTCTATGATTGCTTTAAAAAGCCTATCATTTCCTATGTCTTTCTCTTCTTCTGGGATTCCAATTACTCTTGTATTTCCTTTCTTTAAAGTATCTGATAGATCTCTGATTTTTTCCACTATCTTCTTATTTTGTTTATCACTCTCTTTTTCTTTCTTAGTTCTCTCTACTTCTGTGTCCTCCAGTGTGCTGATTCGTTTTTCAATTTCTTCTAGTCTGCTTTCATGGCTTTTCCCAATATTTTTGATGTCTTCTATCACTCCTCTTATATGCTGCATCTCCTTCATTTTCTTATTTAGGGTTTCAATCTCGTTCTTCTGTTTGCCAAAGATGATGTTCATTTTACTAAGTTCCTTTTTATATTTTTCTACTTCTCCTCTACCTCATTGATTGGTTTGTCATTATGTTTCTAAATTCTTTATCTGACATAAAGGGCATTTCTTCGATTTCATCTATGTTGGTTTCTAGAGTCTGTTTGTCCTTTGGAGATGGATTATGTCCCTTGGGCTCATTTGAATATTTGTATTTTTATTCCTTCCTGTGTTTTCTCTTCAGGTTTGCTCCACATATTGTGCAATGACTGCTCGAATTTGGCTGGCAAGTTGAAGAATATTAGTCTGTAGTGATTTCTGCCTTTTGTGCTGTGATGTTTTCTTGCATCTGTTGGCTGTTTTGGGGTTATGATTCCTTTCCTTTGTTTCTGGGCTATGTGTTCTGTCATTTGCTTTTGTACTCTCTATCTAGTATTCTGATTCTTATTGAGATTTCTACCTGTACTGGCGCCTATAGGCGCCGGCGCTATCAGAAGTCTCACCTACAGCCAGTTTCCTTCAGTAGCACCACCAAATGTGGGAGGCGCTAGAAGTCCCTCTTGGCTCACAGCTGGAAACTCACTGCCCCCAGCATGGAGGGAGCTGGGAGCAGGGTCTTCAGCATGTGATCAGGGAAGGGTCAATCAGATGGCTGGGAGAGCCCCAGAAGTCTCACCTACAGCCAAAGTTTCCTTCAGTAGCCCCACCGACTGTGGGAGGCACTAGAAGTCCCTCTCGGCTCGCAGCTGGGAACTCGCTGCCCCCAGCCTGGAAAGAGCTGAGAGCAGGGTCTTCTGTGGCATGATCCAGGAAGGGTCGATCAGATGGCTGGGAGAGCACCAGAAGTCTCACCTACAGCCAGTTTCCATTAGTAGCCCCTCCGACTGTGGGAGGTGCTAGAAGTCCCTCTTGGCTCGCAGAGGGAACTCGCCCCTCCACCTTGGAGGGAGCTGGGAGCAGGGTATCCGCGCGCATCCGGGAAGGGTTGATCAGATGTTTCACCTACAGCCAAAGTTTTCTTCAGTAGCCCCGCCGAATGTGGGAGGCACTAGTAGTCCCTCTCGGCCCAGGTTGCTGTATTTGTTTGCATATAGATGTCCATAGTAGTCTCTAATTATCTTTTGGATTTTTGCTGGGTCTGTTGTAATATCTCCCTTTTTGTTTATTATTCTGTTTATTTGAGTTTTCTCTCCTCTTTTCTTTGTAAGTCTTGCCAGGGGGTTGTCAATTTTATTTATTTTTTCAAAGAACCAGCTTTTGGTTTTTATCTTCTCGATAGTCTTTTTGGTTTCTATTTCATTGATCTCTGCTTTTATTTTCGGTATTTCTTGTCTTCAGCTGGATTTTGGATTTTTTTTGTTGCTCTTTTTCTAAGTCCTCAAGTTGGGAGATTAGAGTATTTCTTTGGGCTGTTTCAATTCTTTTTGTTTGGGCCTGTATTGCTATGAACTTTGCTCGTAGTACTGCTTTTGCTGCGTCCCACACATTTTGGAACATTGTGTCATCATTGTGGTTTGTCTCCATGTAGGTTTTAATTTCTTCCTTGATTTCCTCTTTTACCAAGTGATCTTCCAGAAGCCCACTGTTCAGTCTCCATGTAGTGTTTACTCTCCTTATTTTATTTTCAATGTTGATTTCTAATTTGATGCCTTTATGATAGGAGAAAAAGGTGGTATTATTTTAATATTTGTGTATTTGTTCAGGTTTGTCTTGTGGCCTAATAAATGATCAATTTTAGAGAATGAACGATGTGCATTTGAAAAAAAAAAGTGTATTCTTTTCCTTGGGGGTGTAGTGCCCTGCATATATCTACTAAGTCCATTTGGTCTAGCTCTTCCTTTAAAGCTTTTGTTTCTTTGTGTAGTTACTGTTTTGTTGATCTGTCTTTTGTTGAGAGTGGCATGTTAAAATCTACCACGTATGTATCTCATATTTGATTTCATTTCTACTAGTTGTTGTTTTATGAATTTTGGTGCTCCCTCATTAGGTGAGTATATGTTGATTATTGTTATGTCTTTTTGGTGGATTGACCCTTTAACCATTATGTAGTGGTTGTCTTTATCTTTTGTCACTTTTGTTAATTTGATGTCTGCTCTCTCTGATACAAGAATGGCAACTCCTGCTTTCTTGTGGGGGCCGTTTGCTTGTAGTGTAGTTTTCCAGCCCTGCACCTTTAGTCTATGCTTATCCTTAGTGATCAGATGTGTTTCTTGGAGGCAGCAGAATGTTGGGTTCTGTTTTCTGATCCAGTCTGCAACGCTTCGCCTTTTGATTGCTGAGTTTAGACCATTGACGTTTAGGGTGATTATTGATATTTTGCGATCTAACGGTTTCCTGGTCATCATTTGGGGTTTATTTTGTGCTGTTTTTGTATTTGTTCTTTTTATGGTTTTGATCTTGAGGCCTCCTGTAAAATTTCTTGGAGTGGGGGTTTAGTGGTAGCAAATTTCTGGAGACTTTGCTTGTTTGAGAAGGTTCTAATTTTTCCTTTGTCAAGGGTAGAGTATTCTTGGCTGGCACATTTTTTCTTGGAGTTTTTTGTAGATGTGACTCCATTCTCTCCTTACCTAGAGTGTCTCTTTAGAAAAATCTGAGGTCATTCTAATGGATTTTCCTTTGTAGGTTGTCTGTTTCTTTTCTCTAACCATTCTCATTATTTTTTCCTTATCTTGGGTTCTTGGAAGTTTTACGATGATGTGTCTCGCTGTGGCTTTTCTTTCATTAATGTAGTTCGGTGTCCTTTTGGCTTCCTGTATGTTTGTTTTCATTTCTTTTCTCCTCTATTACTATATTGAAAAGCATTTCAGTTCCCATAACTCTCTCCTCTCCTTCTGGGGTTCCTATTACTCTTATGTTTCTTTTCTTTAAGGAATCTGACATATGTCTGAGCTTGTCTTCAGTCCTCCTACTTTGTTTCTCTTTTTCTTTCTTTGTCCTCTCTATTTCTGTATCCTCAAGTGTGCTGATTTGTTTCTATTTCATCTATTCTACTGCCATGGCTTTTCTGTGCATTTTTGAGCTCATCTATTGCAAACTTTGAATCTTGAATCTCTTTCAATTTCAATTTTAGGGATTCATTTTCATGCTTTACTTCATTGATTAGGTTATACATATTGATGCTTTCTTTTTTACATGTTTCTACTTCTTCCCTTAGTGCATTAAATGCTTCTATCATACTGTTGTCCTTTTTTTCTAATTCTTCTCTTAATTGTTGGAGTGCATTTAACATATTGATAGTGGAATCTTTTTCTGATATACACATCATTTGTTTCATGTTTTCCGGAGATTGTCCTTTCTTTGTTGGTGATGGATTATTTCCTGTAGGACTTGCTTTCATGTTTAAAGTTTTTCTCCTTACTGTGTTTTGCTTTCTAACTTGTTCTATATTAAGAACCCATGGATCTTGTGTTGGTCGGCATTTTGATAGGAATGTTTTCCAGGTTGAAAGTAGATCTGTACTTTAGTTTAGTAATTTGCACCAGTGATCTCCGGCGGCTCCCTGGGTGTGGGCAGAGGTGCGTGGGTTCATTCAGGAACCTGGCTGCGGGAGTTGGTTCCCAGGGATGGTGGAGCAGGTGGCGTGGTGATGGGTCCCTCCCAGATGCCTAGAGCTGGCACTGGTGACCTCCGGCAGCTCACCTGGATGTTAATCTGCAAACTTCTTAACTGCATCTAACATACATGCTGCCAGCCTGGGCCAGCCAAGGGTTGCAGGCCCCTGGTAGCTACATGGCCAAGCTCACATTGCTCACATCTTTACAAGATGGCCGATTCCCATCTCTCCTCCATTAAACTTCTCTCTCTTTCCAATCTCCATATTGCATCTGCTTTCAAAATTTATATCCTTCTCTTTGTTTGCACACCCTTTATATATCCTGATTTCCCACCTTCCACAACGCAGAGTACTAACCACTATACGATCACAGCAAGATACCAGGGACCCATTCCCGCCTTCCAAAAAATCTGTTTCACCTTGACCATTTCACTTATTTCTCCCCCTGCCTCTCTCTCTATTTCTCCCTGAAGGGAAATTTTAACTAAGGTCATTTTCACATTTTAGCATCTGTCCTTAAAATCTGCAATCTTAAACAAGAAACAATGGAGAGGGGTAACACATCCTATCATTTCCACCATCCCCAACCTTCTTAGCCAAAATACCAAACCAATGCAAGACTACCAGTGCAGACTAATTTATTTCTAACAAAGTGATTTTCTAATTATCTTAATAACTACACAAGAAACATGTAAGGAAAACTCCGATTACATTAACATTGTCCAAAACTTTTCTCAGCATTGTCCAAAGTACTTTCCCAGATGCCCCAATATCCTCAGTCTCTCAGTCCTGATCATCTCACCAAAATCAGCCAGTCAGAGTTCCTCTCCACGTGTTTGAAGACATCTTTCTTTGGGGCACCTCTTTGGCATGCTCCTCCTTGTCTTCTACCCTGCCTTCTCCTTGTCGTCTTCAGGTAGCAGGAACTTCATGGTACTGAACCCAGCAAAGTTCACTTTCTTTTCAGGCCTCTTTCATGGCCTCTAGCAGACACAAGTTAAATTCAGCAAAACAAACTCCAATTTGGAGTTCAAATCTGCAAACTCTTTAACTGCATTCAGCACACATGCTGCCAGCCTGGGCCAGCCAAAGGCTACAGGTCCCCAGGCCTGGCTATGTCCACATGGCTCACATCTTTACAAGATGGCCGATTCCCATCTCTCCTCCATTGAATCTCTCTCTCTATCTGATCTCCATATTGCCTCTGAGTCAGAATTCCAAATCTGAATCCTTGTCTTTGTTTCCACACCCTTTATATACCCTGATTTCCCATCTTCCAGGAAACCTGTTTCACCTTGACCATTTCACTTCTTTCTCCCCCTGCATCTCCCTGAAGGGAAATTCCAACTAAGGTCATTCTCACATTTTAGCATCTGTCCTTAAAATCTACAATCTTAAACAGGAGACAATGGGGGGGAGGGGTAGCACACCCATCATTCTCACCAAAAGCAGCCTGTCAGTTCCTTTCCAGGTGTTTAAAGACATCTTTCTTTGAGGCTCTCCTTTGGCATGCTCCTCCTTGTCTTCCACGCTGCCTTCTCCTTGTCATCTTCGGGAAGCAAATACTTCATGGTACCGGACCCAGCCAAGTTCACTTTCTTTTTAGGCCTAACTTTTGCTCAGCTTATGTCAAACACAAGTCAAACTCAGCAAAACAAACTCCAACACAAAGTTCAAATCTGCAAACTTCTCCACTGCATGTAGTGCACATGCAGCCAGCCTGAGCCAGTCAAAGGTCGCAGCCCCCTGGTGGCCACATGGCTCACATGGCTCATATCTTTACTCTACAAAATGGCTGATTCCCATCTCTCCTCCATTAAATCTCTCTCTATATGATCTCCATATTGTCCCGACCCGCAGGATCATCAACAGAGACCTGGAGGAAGGAGTGGGAATGGGGATGGGACAAGAGACACGAGAAATAGAAGACAAGACAGTTTCCTGATCAAGTCTCGTTTATTGTTGCTTTCCCTTGAGTTCTTATACATTACACATTAGACATTCCAGGCATTCCAGGATGGTCATCTCCAATCAATGCTTGCCACAAATACTGATTGCCCAATAGTCTAGTTTGCTACTATATATGGTCTCCTATCAAGAGGGGCTTACTCTTCTTTTGAGTGCCCCTTACCTGCTCTGTTCTGGGCCCACAATTTGGCTGATGCAAGGGCTGTATCAGGTTGCAGCAGACCTGGCTGATGCAAGAGCCTCATCGGTTTGCAGCAGACTGACCTTCTCATAGGGGCTAATTTCTTAGCTCTCTACACATACTGCCTCTAAACCCCTCTCTTTGTTTTCACACTCTTTATATGCCCTAATTTCCCGCCTTCCAAAAAACCTGCTTCACCTTAAATATTTCACTTCTTTCTCCCCCTGCCTCTCCCTAAAAAAAATTCCAACTAAAGTAATTCTCACATTTTAGCATCTATCCTTAAAATCTGTAATCTTAAACAAAAGACAATGGGGGGAGTAACACACCCTAACATGGGTAATAACCAAACCACTTTCTCCTTCCTTTTTGCCCTCCTCCTCTTCTCTAGATCCCTTATGTTCTCTGTCTCCTGTTCCTTCTTCCTACTTAATGCATCCTCCCCAAATTTTACTCAGGCTTGCTGGCTCTGCCTTTTGACACACCCTCCCTATTATAAAGCTTTAGCGATCTCTAACACCTCCATTAGTAAAATCTCCCAGCAGCATTGCTAATGGTCAAGACTACTTAGACTACAAGACTACTTAGACTACAAGACTACAAGGCTTAACCCTTTCAGCAGTTCAAGGAGTAGGGGTTTGCATATTTGCCTCTAGTCCTGCCACAACTCAGTGCAATAGCAGCAATTCCATTGCTAGTAATAGCTGTCTATTTTGCTGATCCTCAAAATCCTTAGTTGGTCTATAACACCTCAAGGGTGAGGCCCTGCAAAGTTTCCAGAGCTGTGCTAAGCCAAAACAAAAAATGGTGTCTTTTTTAAAAATTTTTTATTTATATATATTTCACATCATTTCAGTACCAAATGGTGCCTTTTAGTCCACATTGTTCCCAGACTTAGCTTCCATACTAATAAGCAAAGCAGTACAGCAACCATCAACTACAACCACAAGTAATTGGTGCTGTTCTTACCCTTACAACCCTCCTGAGAATAGCAGGTGCTAGGTTAAAAGGCGCTGCTCCAGATGGCAATTAATAAAAAATTTGCAACAGATTGAGACTTCTATTTCCAGTCTCAAGTTTCTGTTCCCTCACCTCCCTCTCTAAAGTGGTGTTGCAAAACCAAAGTGGGCTAAATTTGTTATTCTTGCAGCAAGGGAGGTTGTGTGCTGCATTGGGGGAAGAGTGTTGCTTCTATGCAGATCACATCGGGGTAGTCAGAGACTCTATGGTTAAGGTACAAGAGGACTTACTCCAGCCCCTGGGAGGGACCCCCTCGCCACACGCCACCTCCAGCGCCCCTGGGAGCCACCCCCCTC